>PISX010028446.1:0-21523 GCA_004024625.1 Mellivora capensis | reverse complement strand
CCCCCCCATGTGTACTCTTTTAAAATAATTTAGAGTACAGGTAATTTTTTAAAAGATTTTATTTATTTGACAGAGATCACAAGTAGGCAGAAAGGCAGACAGAGAGGGAGAGGGGGAAGCAGGCTCCTCACTGAGCTGAGACCTGATGTGGGGCTCTATCCCAGGACCCTGAGATCATGACCTGAGCCAAAGGCAGAGGCTTTAATCCACTGAGCCACCCAGGTGCCCCTAGAGTACAGGTAGCTTTTAATGAGAGGCTTACCAGGGAAATAAAACATAAGGCATTCTTTATGGTTAATAACTCATTCTTCAACTGAGA
The DNA here is from genome assembly GCA_004024625.1 of Mellivora capensis. Taxonomy (NCBI): domain Eukaryota; kingdom Metazoa; phylum Chordata; class Mammalia; order Carnivora; family Mustelidae; genus Mellivora; species Mellivora capensis. Next base: position 21,204 of record PISX010028446.1, on the reverse strand, counting down.
TAGGATATTAGATATATTATAGATAGAAAGAAAAGTGAATGGTGTCCATTTGTGCAGGGTAGTGATCATTCTCTAATTTTATAGTCTGACCAAATTTATGTTTTGATGTAACATGAATTTTTGTGTGTAACAAGACTCCAACAGACCCAAGAAACCCCTCATTACCCATTATCATCTCCACTTACTAGTGTATGCTTAAATTCTCAATTAGAAATTTCTTGTTTTGGCTGAAGTGTTTGCCTTGCTAAAACTCAACTATCTCTGGGAAATTAACTCTTTAAGCCCTGTAATCATTTTATATTTTATTTTGGCTGAATTTATTCTTGAGTTTCTTGAGGTTTCACTTTGATATGAGCAAGCATGATGCTTGAAGTAGCTGTGAGCAAGTCCATTGATTAGGGAAATGGCCACAAAAAAAGATTTTTTGCTTGAAAGATGAGTTTAATTTGTGGAATTGTTCTTCACGGAGGGCCACTTTGAGTTCTAACTGATTTTTAGAGGATAAACTAGAGCCGATCATTCCCACTAAAAGAATTTTTTATGTGCAAAAGGCATGCAACATTCCTGAATTTTTAGTCCTCACTTTTTAGAAAATTATTTTAGAATATTTTAGAATATTCTAATATTTTAGAAAATTATTATTGGTAATATAATGAGAAAAGAAAAAAAAACAACCTCATGGACAAAATCATAGTGAATTAACAATATTATGATTTGATTTTCATTAATCATGCTAAAAGTTTTGATGAAGAGATTTTTAAAATTTATAAAGCACATTAATGATAAAATATATTAGTGATAAATCCAAAAGATTGGTGAAATAGGATTTAAGTATATACTTTTGTTAATAAGAGTATTGATTTATTGTGGATATTCTGAGGTTATCAATCAAATGTTAACATTTATTTTCAGCCCTGAGCTTAAAAAAAAATTGCAGATAAGATGTCTTGGTGATGAGGGAAGAGCTTTCCCCCTAACTGGACAAAAAATAGTAACTGCCTGTTTTGAGATTTTCTGAATGTTTTGAGATTTTCTGAATGAGCTTTCCCCCTAACTGGACAAAAAATAGTAACTGCTTGTTTTGAGATTTTCTGAATGTTTCTGAATGTAAAAAAAAAAATAATGAAAGCTTAAAATTTGTGTTGGGTAATTCTCACTTTAAATTGGATTCAAGACATTGTCATAATTGCCAATAACTCTTCTGTGTGAATCCTTGGAACTCTAGTTTTAGATTTAGATCTAACCGTTAACTGCACTGTCAAGTCTTGTAAAGTGATGGGCCGTGTTTTATTAACATTTCTGTACTTAGTTTCTGGCATGTAGTAACCAAAAAGTAAATGTTCAATGGATATTCAATACTTCCTTAATAGGTTAAAATTCAATATTAATTCATAAGTAATTATTGATTCATTTATTATGTGCTATATACTAAAGAAGAGCCAGAGATGAATAAAACAAACGGCCCAGTTAACAGAGGTGAGATGAGACAAGTGCGAATATAACTATAATATTGAGTGGGGTAAGGTGAGTATCCTGAAATAAATGTAAACAATATATAATAGAGGTGCAAAGGGCAGAGAGCTTGCACAGAGTTTGGAGACAGGATTGCCTTCAAGAGAATGTGATATTTAAGGCTGAACCTTGAAAGGTGGCCATGCAGCTGTGTGGTGGATTAGAAGGGTAGTCATGGTAGAGAACATATTCTATATAAAATATCAGTGCAAATCAGACTGTTTTCCACCGCTGAATGGCCATAGCTATTCTACAGCAATTGGGTCACAATATGTACTAATAATTTCATATTAAGGTTGTTACCCTCATTCTCTCCACTAAAATATAAACTTCTTAAGGGCTGTATATATGTTGTTATGTCTTGTATCCTCTGTTAAATCTATGAATGCTCTGTACACAAAAAATATTTTAAAAATTGACTTTGCAACTTTCAAATTACCAAAGATTTTATAGTTTCACTATTTTTAAAAAAGATTTTATTTATGTATTTGAGAGTGAAGGAGCGAGAAAGAACTAGAGACAGCACATAAGCAGGAGCAGAGGGAGGGGGAGAAGGAAAAGTAGACCCCCTGCTGAGCAGGGAGTTTGATGCAGGGCTTGATCTCAGGACCCTGGGATCATGACCTGAACCTAAGGCAGACATTTAACCCACTGAGCCACCCAAGATCCCTTATTTTCACTATGTGTTTTAGATCTACTGGTTGACAACCAAAATAGCTCCTCAAATATGATACATAATCAGTCATTTCTAGAACAACAGGTAAGGGCTAAAGCACCAGAGTTAGGACTGCCATTTTTAAAAACTGGTTTAACTACTTACCAGCAGTGGAATTGTGGCAATTTGTTAACCACAGAGGATTCATTTTCTCATCTAGAAAAGAGAATGGTAATCATATTAATCATCCAGGGCTCTGTGATAGATTAAAGATGGCCAAAAATACTTTGCCACCCCTTCCTTTGAGAGGTGAAGTCCAGTTTTCATCTCTTTGAGCGTGAGTTGGCCTTTGTGATGCTCTTAATGAATAGACTGCAAAGGAAGTGAGATTCTGGGACTTTTGAGGCTGGATGTAACGCTCTGCAACTTTTGCTCATCCCCTTTTGAGTTCTTGCTCTTGGAAAACTGTCTCTCAGAGTCCTTAGCCAATCATATAAGAAATTTGATTACCCTTAGACGCCATGTTGGAGACACCATGTGTAGGTGCTCTGGTTACCAGTACCTGCTGAACTCAGTTTCCCAGCCATTCCGGCCAAGGCACCTGACATGTGTGTTAAGCCTCTGGCACCCTTCAGAACAGCCCATCTCCCAACTGAATGCCATATAGTGACCTCGGCTGACTCCATGTGGAATATCAGTATCACCAGTTCTAACCCTATCTGACTTTTTAACCTGATTTCCTTAATCATGAAATATAATAAATGGCTGTTGTTTTAAAACACCAAGTTTTGGTTTGGCTTACTAATAACGAAAACTAGAACAGACTATTATGAAGATTAAAATGATTTAATGTACATAAAACACTTAGCACCTCACCTGGCATATAGTAAATATTTCACAAACTTTATTTTTGCTCTTATGGTATTATTATAACATGACCACTATTATGAACTCTGCATGCGTGTGTATGTGTGTGTGTGTGTGTGTGTGTATGTGTGTGTGTTTGTGATTTGCAAGGACTGAGAAAATAAACATAAATGAAAGGCAATAATATGATGCACTTTCATACAAAATTGCCTTTGTTAAATTGTCATTCTGTAAGGAATTCTTGTTTTTCTCTGGCTAAGCATTAAATAATGAGGTTTTTTCCCTTAAGGTGTTTCCCCCTCCCAGACTTTTTCTCACATTACTCTATATTGTCCATCTCAACAGCCCATCTGAATGATCTTCACTACTTCATTAACTTCAGTTTCTATCATTTGTTAATGAAACCCAAATCTTTACCTTTAGCCAACTTATTTATCAACTTTAGATGTGGATGTTCAGTTGCTTACTGAAAATCTTCACCTAAATGTACCATATGGTAAAACTGATCTCCTCAGCTCCTCATTCTTTCCCCTCAAATTTTCCTTGCTCACTAACCACTCAAGTGCTTAAGTCAAAATCTGAGTTTTAAGTTAAAAATCTGACCTGAGATCACAACTTATATTCGTTACATGTTTGTTCCAATAGGATCCTGTCTATAGACAATAACTGAAAAGTTTGAGGCTTTTATAACTTATAGCTTATGTACTATAATAGAGGAATTTCTATTTTGTGTGAAGGAACAATGTATATAAATAGTGAAGAACACTTTAGAAGATATGTGATATTTGGGATGTACTAAGGAAACTACAATAGTTTAACAAACCTTGGGAATTAGACCTTTTCTATCTTTTGTTTGTTCTTCACGCTCAAGCCTATAGAAGTTTGTGACTACAGGCATTCATACAAATTTTAATTTGAAGGATGTCAAACAACCATATAGAATTCATCTGTTTATACTTTCTTTTTTTTTTTCAGTTCAAGTTTAATAGAAACAACAAAAGATCAAAAGTGATGCCCCACTACTGTATATATCAGTTGACCTGCCACATAGAACAGCTCAGACCATTCTCCCTGAAAGAAGAAAGCTGGCCTCCCCAGGCCCTGCAGGAAATGCTGTCTTATACTACATCTGCACTGAGTCTAAAGTTGTGTGTTTTAAGCATGACCACAATAGTATAAAAGAGCTTCTGTCTTCATGGCTTCCCTCTGCAGCCTGGCCCTAAAATGGCCCAGTGCTCACTTCTGTTTGGAGAAATATTCTTTGCTTTTCCGGACATCAGGCTTCCAGCCAGCAGGGCACACTTCCCCATGCTTCTCAGTTAACTGGAAGTCTCAAGAGTCTCATCCACAGACTGGCCCACTAGGAGACATTCACAGTGACTGCTGAAGGATACCTTTATCATCAGTGGTAAAGAGGTCCCTGAACAAGATGTCTCCATCACCCTCTAAGACTCCATAGTCCTGAGTGATGGTATGCTTGGGGTCTGATACCAAGGGACTGTTTGTGAGTCCTAGTCCTCCTTGTTTCTTGAGTGTGTTGATCTATGCCAGGCAGTAGAAATGAGAATCCACAGAAGCACCAATCAATTTGGAAGCTGGGTTTCTTAAATTCTTCTGCCCTGTCATTGAAAGCAATGATCTCTGTGGGGGCACACAAAGGTGAAATGAAGAGGGTAAAAGAAGAACACTGTATAGTTTCCTTTGTAGTCAGATATGCTGATGTCTTTGGACTGGCCATCTGGCATAATAACCATGGCTTTGAAGTTGGGGGCAGGCTGCCCAATTTTAACATTTCCTGAAGACATCTTGCCATTGGCACCTCTAAGACAGAACACTGCAAAGACCAGTCAGGAGGAAGACACCTATATATTTCTTTTTTCTTTTTTTTCTTTAAGATTTTATTTATTTATTTGACAGAGAGAGATCACAATTAGGCAGAGAGGCAGGCAGAGAGAGAGGAGGAAGCAGGCTCCCTGCTGAGCAGAGAGCCCAATGCAGGGCCCATCCTAGGACCCCGAGATCATGACCTGAGCTGAAAGCCGAGGCTTTAACCCACTGAGCCACCCAGGCGCCCCTGTCTATTTTTAATCTTTGGTACTGTTAGCAATAGTAAAGCCCATTATTTTTTCTAATTGGCACACAATACCTTTTTTCTCTTCACAGCTTTGTCAAAAACAGACATTACTCTACACTAGCCATGTGTCCAGTTCCACATGAATACTCAAAATCTTGGGATTTTAAATCAAATTTGATCAACTGCTTAGACTGAAGTACTTCCTGTCTCCTATTGTCATTTTTAATATAATTTTTATTTGGATTTTAGTATACCTTTATGATAATTTATGCTGCTCTGATCTTTAGTCCCCGGAAATAATTGTAGCAAAAATTTCTGTGGCTTAAATTTGGAAAGTACTCTTTCTGTTGAAAATTTACCATATATGCTACCATATTTAAAGAGTAAAGGCTTGCAGGAAAATTATACTTATTAAGCTTGTTTTATCCAGTGGCTGCCCTGCAACTAAAAAAAAATTCACATTTGTCATGCTATTTACTCTTTAGTTTGAAAGACTTAGAACTTTAAAACTGATACTTTAATTTCATGAATGCCTTTTCTACTGCACTGACTCAGTGAGAGAGGAAATCTTTTATGTGTATACTTTCCACTTGGGTACACTACATAAGAGTCTTTTTTCTCTTTCTTAACAGCTTCCCTAATTGTTCACTATTGCTTTAGATGATTTCTGAAATTCCTTGACAATCAGTCTTAGGTGGGCTTGCTTTCTGAAGGTGAGACTTTCTCCTTTCACTGCCCACATTCAGACATTACCAAATCAGTCTGTCGTATTTCTTTTGACTCTTTGCTTTTTCCTTTCCTTTTTTACATTGCAGTCTTTGTCTTGCCAATGCTCTTTCAGTTTAATAGAATATTACTTTTGTGTTCCCACAATGGCTTTATAAGAAAATTTATCCATTAGGGGATAGCTGTATACCTCAGAATGTTCATTTAGCAGATTATTTTGCATAGGTTTCCTTTAGCCTGAAATCTTCACCTCAGATGGGTCCCAAATATCCTTGACTTTCCAGAAATTCATCAGTTGTATAAAATAAAGCATATCTGTAACAAGCTTCCAAGCATGTGCTAATGTTATCACACTAAAGGAAGAATAGTGTTTTGGCAGAGAACTTTTTAATTAGTTGCTTTAGTAAAAACAGCTACAACTCCATCTTCTACTCAGCATAGAAAATGCACTTTGGTCTTAGGTCAGCTCATATAAGACAATTAACTGGCAGGAAAGTCAGCACTCTTCACTACATGGATACAACAGTATCAGGAAAGTGTTGGAGTCACTTAAACTTCCCTAATGAGCATGAGGGCTTTAATGAGAGGATTTTCTGTTCGTGTATGATTAATATTGCCTGTGATAGAAAGAGGACTCATGTATGTGTGTGTGAAGAAAATGTGGGGCAAAAGAGTTCAAGATAAATGATGAAGAGGAAGTAAATAAGGGGTTAATCCCTTAGAGCCCAAAGGAGATTAATTATTGATAACCAGTAACTGCCACCAGCATGAGTCATCTCTCCAAATAATTATTATAGCCTACAATAAAATAGCGACTATTTTTAAACTACCAGAAGTTTAACCATTTATTTTCTGAGTTTAGTCAACCAAGCAATCTATGCTGGCAGGCCATATAATTATGTGAAATTGTGAACCTATATCATGTGTTTAAAGACACTATTATTATTTATAATTGTCTAAATTTTTTCTCCATAAAAATAGTCGTTGTAAATCACTCAGTCAAAGTGGGTGAACAGACTGTGTGTTCATGTGCATGCATGTTTGTGTACGTTCACAGCTTTGTGTGTGTGTGGTATGTTTGGAAAGTCAGGAGATTAGAATGGGATGAAGAAGAGAAAATAAGAAAAAGAAATAGTCCAAAAGAGTCAATGATGTTAAGTAAAACATTATTAGAATATGTGGGCATACATAATCAGTTATTTGCACAAACACAAACAGGTTTCCTTTGCTGTCCTAAAGTTCACTTCTACAAAAGACATGGATTACTACCTACTTTCACTACCCCAAAAGAAGCTAGAAGGGCATTTCCACTTCTACGCAGTGGTGATTGCGTCTACATTTTACGCAGTTTCAGCTAGTGAAAGCTTTCATAGGAGCACTCTACTCTCAGCAAGGAAAACCTGTAGTTTTTGAGTTATTGGCTTTCACTAGCACTTATCCACTGAAACAGACTGCAAGATGTTAAGAAGTAGTGAGAATTTAGTGAGAGGAAGTGACTAGAAGTACTGAGAAGTAGAAGTAATGAGAAGTAGTGAGGATGTTAAGGATGGTGAGAGAGGAAAGATACAGTCATGTTTCACTAGAGTTTAGCCATGGACATGAGCAAAAACTGGACAGAGAGTTGGTGAAGCCTAGGAAACAAGGATGGCTTTTTAAATTCTAATGGGTTATAGGGGTTATAGAGAAAAAAGAGTTAGAGCAGACGCAGAGGATGGAGGATAGAACCATTTTGTTGCTGTTGTCAGCTGCCTCTGAATGTGTGCTGGGGAGGTTTTAATTTCTGCAGGAGACATCACATTTATTTATTTAAAAAGCAGTTAAATTGGGGTACCTGGGTGGCTTAGTTAGTTAAGCATCTGCCAGGTCATGATCCCAAGGTTCTGGGATCCAGCTTTGCATTGGCCTCCCTGCTCAGTGGGGAGTCTGCTTTCCCTCTACCACTCCTCTGCTTGTGCACTCTCTCTCAAAGTAAAGAAAATCTTAAAAAAAAAAAAAAAAGGACATGCTTCAATGGCCCACAGACAAACCTGTAAATTTCTGTATTTCAGACTCAGTAGGGGAGAGGTTGGTGTGCTTATACTGCAGCAAAAATTGGGGTGCATTCAAGCACACTGCCTGTGATGCCCATGGAATGGATGTGTTGGACCAGGGGTGGTACACAGCAAGGGAGTGGATCTTGTATACAGTTTCTCTCCTTTCTTGCTACAAGTAGATACAGTACCACTTGGTCTGGTGTACATATTACCTATTTTCAGCAAACCTGAATATTGCACTAGTTTCTTTCCTGAGTGTCACTTATCTGTCTTTTAAGCTTGGCTGCACTCATATCATATTCTATCGACCACCTGGTGAACAGTGAAACAAAGTTTCCCCTTCTCAAGCTTCAGTGAGAATTGTGCTACCATTTGGAGGTAGGAGGAGAATTGTAAGTCATTAATCATCCATGAATACTGATTACCATTAAGAATAGATGTTTCAGGTCTATCAGCTTATTACTGCTTCTGTTTTTCTTAGGTCATAGAACATTGGTCAACCCAGCATCAGGTCAGTTGGCTAATTTGTACCTTTGGTAGGTACTTCTTAGATGGACCACACAGTCATTCCTCCCTTGGGTCTCATAGTCTTCCTTTCAGGAAAATTTTCAGGATAACAGGTGAATTTCCTCATGGCTCTGGATCTCCAGACTTCTCTTATTTCACATTTAGAGGAATCTCCAATCCATGTACTCTCTTAAGCTCTACTTTCCGTTTATTTTTTTATATCTAATATTAATTACCATTAAAACTAGAATCTGAATCATTACCAACAAAGATATTATCTCTTTTTCCTTGAACCAAAGGGGATAATTTTTAAAACATTCCAGGAAGGAAGGGACAGTACACTATTTAGTGAAGAAAGAAGAGAGTAACAAAGGAGTTGTGCATATTAAAATTATTTAAACATTCATATTGTGCCAAATTTGTATGTACATGTGTATTTTACTTTCACCAATTACGGTGATACAAATGGGTCTTAAGAAATAGCAAAAAACCATTTTGTCAAATAGGAATTGGGGAGGTATGGAAATTCTCCTCATTTTAAGTGCTCCTTAATTACTGGCCTTTCTGTGGTTGAATTTATATTAACAAAGAGAAGTGGATATTATGGCAATTAATCAGAAAATTCTGCTTAAAAATAGCAAATGAAAAATAAGTGAAATTTCCTATTGAATTCTAGAGTTTGGTCTCTATACAGATAGGATTCACTAGGTAGATGCTTAACCCTCTTCTTTACTCTTCAAAAAAGATTTTTCTTTAATTGTCACTGTGCATTAGGTAAAATGAAAATAGATAATACAAATATTCTGATTGATTACAAGATTAAAATTGTGTCTTCCAATAAATATGTCAGGATTCAAGAATATCTTATTGCAGTTTGTTTTTTTCTTACTGTTTTTTTTGCAACCACCATCTTCTAATAACTCACAACTGCATTTTTTCTTGTTAGAACATGTCATCCAGCACTTTTTGATTACATGTTCTCAGATAATAGCTGGGACAGATTGACCAAAGGAGAGCAATTTCTTTAATCAGGATAACATAATGATTCTATCACAAACTTTAGATAGGACTATGGATATCACCAGTTTTTTTAATCTATTAATAGCACTGTATCTTTAGTAGAATTGAAGACAGAACCTTCTGTAGGTCTCAATATAACTTTATAAAAGGCCATAACAATGCCTTTAGAATCAAATCCATTTGCTGTTCTACAGAAAAGCAAGTTTTCTAGTTACTTGGCCATAACCTGAGGACAGGGACTCTGCAAATATTAAGCAGTGGAATGCAGTGAACAGGAATCTGAAAATTCTGCCAGGCCAAAGCCGGTGACCTTTAGCTTCTCTCTTTTCTTGAGTCATTTTATGGGCATTAGTTTCTTCACCAATGAAAATAGGGAGTTGTCCAACACATTATGAGGTCCTTCCAGTTCTAAAGTTCTTTGGCTTATTTACCTGCAGCCCAAGAGATGCTTTGAATCTGGCCGGTATATAATAACTATTTGATGATTATGAACAATGTTTGACTTCCAAATGCAAAGTAATACATGCTATATGGAAATACTGTGGTACCTCAATATTCATAATATGGGAAGCAGATTGATTTAGGAGTGATGTGATTAAAATAAATGAAATTTGTTTCCTTAGGTAAAAGAGAAATAGTTGTTATTTAAAAACAATCTGGGAGGGGCACCTGGGTGACTCACTTGGTTAAGCGTCTGCCTCTGGCTCAGGTCCTGATTTCAGGTTCTGGGATCAAGCCCATGTTGGGTTTCTTGCTTAATGGGGAGTCTAATTCTCTCTCTCCTTCTGTCCCTGCCTTTGCTTGTTCAGTCTCTCTCCCTGTCTCAAATAAAGAAATAAAATCTTAAAAACAACAACAACAAAAAAACAATCTAGGAGTGCCTGTGTGGCTCAGTTGGTTAAGCATCTGACTCTTGAGTTTGGCTCAGGTGATGGTCTCAGGGTTCTGAGATTGAACTTCATGTCTGCCTCCATGCTGGGTGTGGAGCCTGCTTAAAATTTTCTCTCTCCCTCTTCTGCCCCACCCCAACGCCTACTCTCTCTCTTAAAAAAAATAAATAAAAAATAAAAAAACTGAACTAAGTGAAAAAAAAAAGTACCCAATATACTAGTTGAGATATCTAGATATCAAAGATATCATTATCTTTGATAATGTGACCAAGTAAGTGGGTGGAATATGTTAAATGTAACAAATATATTTAAAATAAGGCTATTTAGATTTTTGAGGTGTTTTTAATTTGTGACTTTAACTAGCATATTCGTTATTTAAAAAATATATACTGGAAGAAATCAATATGTCGGTAAGTAAGGAAACAGACTGCAGGTTTACATTTTGCTCTCAATAAGGTTATCAAATAGAATCACATATCATTATATACTTGTGTGACCACTGAAAGTTGAAAGAGAAAACCATAAAGTATGCTTTTAGTGAACATTTCTTACATATACAGAATGAATTGACAATATTCTTGTCTATGAAGTTACTCATGATAGTCTACGTTTTTTGAGTACATGTTACTGCTCTAAATAATTAACTATACTTACTTTTTAATCATTGTAACAACCCTATGAACTATTTACTATTGTTATCATTATCCCCATCTTGCAGGTTAGGAAACTGAGGACCAGAGATGTTCATTAATTTGCTTAAAGGCACACAATCAGTAAGTGATAGGCCCAGGGTTTAAACCTCAGTATTCTGGTATTATGCTCTTAACCAACTGTACCATTGGCATCTTGTCATGATGATTTCTGGGAGCATTACTAAATTATATGAAATTTAATTTATTTGTTTATGAGTTTACTAAGGAAAAAATTCACCTTTCCATGTGTTCAAACAAATGTATCATTTTCTCTTCATCCAGATCCACAATTTCTATTTCTTTTTCTTTTGTAAAATTAAGAAGCTACATGTGGGGTAGGGAGGGAAACAATGAAACAAGATGGGACTAGGGAGGGAGACAAACCATAAGAAACTCTTAATCTCGGGAAACAAACTGAGGGTTGCTGGAGGGTGGGGGGAGGATAGAGTGGTTGGGTGATGGACATTGGGGAGCGTATGTGCTATGGCGAGTGTTGTAAATTGTGTAAGACTGATGATTCACAGACTTGTACCCCTGAAGCAAATAACACATTATATGTTAATTAAAAAAACAAACTAAGAAGCTGTGATATTAACTTTTCTTTTGTTTCAATCTGAGACTGTAATTCAGTTATATTATTTGCTAGCATACATACTAGAATAAATCAGTGCTTTTTATCTTTTGCTTTTAACAGGTGGGGAATTTCTGGTAAATTTCTTGTAAATTGCTGTGACCTGAGAACTATGTTCCCAGGGAAGTTATAAGTAGCCCATCTCTGTTTATTTTCATTCTATCAGGAGGTCTTAGTTAGTTATTTTAACATTATCTCAGCCCAGAATGTGTTCCCTTTAGAAATCGTCAGATCATCTGTTTTACTCAAGCGGCAAACATTCAGTCACATATTAATATTACTTCACTTCTTATTCAGAGTCTGAAACATCTATTTCTTTCATTTCTTTCAAAATCTTAAATAGGGCTGACAATTATAATGATGTGTCTCGTGATACAAAGCATAATAAATTGTAAATAAGTCATGAATAGTAATTTCATAAAAGAAAGAAGGAGGAGAAAAAAAAAACAGTCACATAGTATACAATTGTTTCTTCTTTCAGTCAGGGAAATAAATGCTTGTTTGCAATAGAATCTATTATAAGATCCTTTAAGGACAATTCCTACTGCAAAGTGAGAATGTTTGAAGTTCCATTTAAATAATTCAGCAGTTCTGGCCTGTGAAAATAGATAAGCTTCGAGGATTCTTCTTGTGGGAGATAAACCTAATGAAAAAAAAAAGCCTTTAAAAAAGTACATTGCTAGACATATCTTAGCAGGAAAACACTTGGTTTTTTGGTGCTGTCCTTGATTTAATGGCTGTGTTTCTGGACTGAACTGAAATTCAGTGGGTCACAGTAATACATGGTTAGATGAGAAATTATACAGATTTCAGTGAATTCTTATTGAAATCAATGCCTTGAAAAATGACAGTGTTTTGATTTGATCATCTAAAATGTGAGTTGTATCGTTTTAGTCCTATCTACACTTACTTATAATATATATGCAATTGGTCCATGAAAATGTGACAGTTTTTGGTTTTAAAGTTTTGTCTTCCAGAATTGTGTTTATTCTAGAAATTGTATTGTTCAATGCTTTTGTAAGTAGTGAAGAGCATTATTTAGGAATACACATCAGTTAGGATGCTTTGTGGAACAAGTGATTGAAAAATTGACTTAAGCCGGTTTAAAAATAAGAAAATGTATTACCTATGATGGATGGCATCTAGGTAGATTGATTCAGCAGCTCAATCTTCTCATCAAGGATCCAAGTTCTCTTAGCCTCTCCACTCTGCTTCCTGAAACAGCGGCTTTACACACAGACTGGTTTTCTTTATGATTGTGAAGTAGCTTCTATGTTTTTTGTTCTTGTCCTGTGTGTGTGTGTGTGTGTGTGTGTGTGTATGAATGTGTGTGTGACAGAGAGAGACAGAGAGAGAGAGAGAGAGAGAGAGAGAGAGAGAGAGAAGAGAGGCTATCTTTGTGAATACTTGAATTGAACAGGGCTTATTTATGGAATGAGGTGAAAGGAAGAAAGGATACTGGGTGATTATCAGTGTCCAATACAGGAAAGCAACTGCAAGAAAACAAACAGATCACTACGTTTTAGTGATACATTTTTGTGGATGGCACTTTCTAATAAAGTTTGACTCCCATTTGGATTAGTATTACTTTGTGCAATATTCAAAACCATACTGAAAAAAAATTAGTATGTTCCCTGACTGTTACTTCCTTTTTGAAATTCAGTTATGACCACTTAAGGTGGAGGGTCTAAATTCTGAATCATATAACTGAGGCTTTTACATTTTTCTAAAATGTGAAGTAATTTTATAAATTCATGAGCTTTCATTGTATTTACTCTCTTGGAAGAGATTACTGCTTATTCTCTGAAGTTTTAGTTGGGCTAACTACATTTGCTTAGAATAAACCTTGCTTGGCAGCCTCCCTTGCAGCTGGGTGTGGCCATGGATAAAAGTCTTCCACTGGGATGGAACTGGAAGTCATGTGTGTAACTTTCAGTTTATGCTTTCAAGGGAAAGTATAACACTTGATGGATGGCAAAAACAAGAAAGAAGGAACCTAGACATCTGGTCACTTTAAATAGAAGATCTTAAGGAGGGCATGTATTGAATGGAGCACTAGGTGTGGTGCATAAACAATGAATCTTGGAACACTGAAAAAATAAAATAAAAAAAATAGAAGATGTAATGTGTCAGCCTAGATACTGACATGTGCCTTGTATAAGCCGGTTTTCATTTAGGCTGAACTTTCATCCTAGTACAATAGATGGCCAGTATCAATATACTATCTAGAAATAAGGTATGATTCCCATTGTAAAATGGGATGACAATCCTTCTGGCTACAATATAAAATGTACTGCTTGTTTTTGAATATTATTAGGAGGGAGTAGCATTATATGGAGCTCCCAATATTTTTATTTTGATCTTGCAGTTTTTTTATGCACACAGCAGATTTAACTGTTTTGAATGAATTTACTCATTTTAAGCAATTAACATCCAATCACTTTACTTAAAATAAACCGTTTGTGTATATATATACAGCATACATCTCCACTGTTTACTGTCTCAAAGCATTTTAACAAGCTATTGCGCTGGCAGAATTAATTAGATCTGAAACCTGGTATAATAAAAACAATAAAAGCTATAAGAATGCATTAAAATAGAATACCAAAATAATAGAATGTAAGGTTTCTAAAGTTGTATTTGACTAGTCAAATGTTCCTTAATAACTGGATGCATGAGAATACATTGTTCATTATAATATTAAAGGAATGTAATGAAATGAAAATTGAGGCAATAGAGAATTTGGTATGCACAATTATTTTAAATTTAAAATCTTCCCCATAATGAACATAGCTAAAAACATAGAAGACAAATGATAGAGAAATTAGAAGCAATTATCAAAGGAATTCTCAGCAGAAATTTCTGATTTAAATTAAAGCCTATGATTAAAAAATCTCCTGCCTCTTTGTCCTTCTCCACTCTTCCCACAATCCACTACTACAGCACCTTGCAACTTAATTTCTTTTCCTCAAAGGCACTCATGCTATGTCTGATCCATAACAAGAATGAACATATCAAATTTAGGTCTTTCTGGTTTCTGCTTCTATATGGGCTAATGCTTAATTTTAAAAAGAACAAAGATGGGAAAACTATTGAATAGAGGCCATGAAAAGTGAAATTATTTTTCACTTACATAATTCTGTTAATTTTGTAAATGAAAAAGGTAAACTTTTCAAATTATTTCTTTTATTGAGATTTGAAATATAGCACAGTATATTTTGGTGTCTGGAGCTGACTTACAACTATTTAGGTGTCTTAAGCATTAAAAAGATTATAGTGCATCACCTTCAGATGTGAGTCATTTATTCGTTCAAAACTGATTTTGAATATCTGCTCAGGTATTGTTCTAGGTGCTAGCGACAATACAAAAAATGAGTTGTTCTTATGTTTATATTCTGGTGATTAAAATTAGTACTACATCATAAAACAAGTATGGGGCAATTCAACAAAGTTGTATTTTTTGATGAATCTTATTTTGTTTCTTTGGGAAATACCAAATTCCTTAAAAAATGGTGTTCTCTTGTTACTAAAATGTGGGTTTTTTGGTGCATGTACTTAAATTTCATACTATTATACACTGATACCATTTATTTGCTTAATATTTTGTCATTTTCAGAAGTCACTGATAATTAGTTATTTTTTAAAATAATAATTAAAAACCCTTCATCTAATATATTTATCTTCTCTTTGGGTGGAATTTTCAATTCAAATAAAGAGCTGGGGAAACTTAAAGTGATTTTAAAAGTTGAAATCATGAATTGTGTGTTTTGGAGGATACTGTTAATTAATTTTGGGATTCTGCATTTTTATATTTATGTAATTCAGTATAGACTTTAGGGGGACATATCTTAGAAAATTTTTCAATGTAATATCTGAAACATACAAAATAATCTATGTAATATAAAGCCCCATTATTTATTATACAATAAAAAAGTGAGAATGTAACATCCTATTTAAAAACTAGATCATTATATGAATAGTTTAAAGGCAAAATAATTGTTTTTGGAGATTTTTTTTTTCAGTTCATGTCCCCCTTCCTATATCTTAACTGCTATCTATACAATAGTATGAGTGTTTTCTTAAGAAATATTTAGTCATATTCTCCATTTTTAAATGCTAATTTTTAATTTTGTGATAATTCCAAATGTATGAAAATATGGCAAGAACAGTATAAACAGCTTTTTAAAATTGAAGTGTAATTGAAATACAATATCATATTGGTTTCAGGTGTACAACACAGTGATTTGACATCTATATATATTGTAAAATGATCACCATAATGCATCTAGTTACTGGCTGTCACCATACAAAGTTAACACAATATTATTGACTATATTACCCATGATATAAAATACATCCCCATGACTTAACTTGTTTTGTAACTGGGAGTTTGTACCTTTTCACTCATTTACCTCTCAACCTCTTCTCTTCTGGCAACCATTAGTATGTTCCCTCAGAATCTGGCTTTGTCTTGTATGATTATTTTGTTTTTTAAATTTCACATGTGAGTGAAATATTTTTGTTTTTCTCCGAGTTATTTCCCCTAGTGTAAAACCCTCAAGTTCTATCCATACTACTGCAAATGGCAAGATTCCATTTTTTTTTGTGGCTGGCTAATAGTCCATCTTACATGCATACCATAACTTTATCCATTCATCTATTGCTGGACACTTAGGTTGCTTCCATATCTTGGCTATTATAAATAATGATGCAATGAACATTAGGGCAGATATATTTTTCAAGTTAGTGTTTTCATTTTCTTTAAATGAATACCCATAAATGGAATTTCTGGATCACATGGTAGTTCTGTTTCTAATTTTTTGAGGAATCTTCATATTGTTTTCCATAGTGGCTGTGCCCATTTACATTCCCACTTATAGTGCACAAGGGTTCTCTTTTTGCCGAGTTATGTTTTATCTTTTTTATTTTAGCCATTCTGACAAGGTGTGAAGCGATGTTTCATTGTGTTTTTTGTTTTGTTTTGTATTTCCCTGAAGATTAATGATGTTGAGCATCTTCTCATGTATTTTTTGGGCATCTGTATATCTTCTTTGGAAAAATGTCTTTTCAGATCTTCTGCACATTTTTTTGATCAGACTGTTTTTTTCTTTTGCTAGTGAGTTGTTTGAGTTCTTAATATATTTTGGCTATTAGCTGCCATTAGATATATAAATGATATATCAGATATATCATTTGTAAATATTTTTTCCCATTCAGTAGGTTGCCTTTTTGTTTTGCTGATGGTTTCCTTTGCTGCACAAAAGCCTTTTAGTTTGATATAGTCCCAATAGTTTATTTTTGCTTTTGTTGCACTTGTTGGTGGAGTCAGGTCCACACACAAAAATTTATCACTAATAACCACTAATAATTGCTTACCACTTACGTTTTCTTGTAGGAGTTTTATAGTTATAGGTCTTACATTCAAGTCTTTAGTCTATTTTGAGCTAAATTTGTGTAGTGTGTGAGATAGTGATAGTTTCATTTTTTTACACATGGTTGTTCAGTTTTCCCAATGTCATTTAAGAGACTGCATTCCCCATTGTATATTCTTGTCTCCTCTTTTGTCGTTAATTTGTCATATATGTATGAATTTATTTCTGGAATCTTTGTTCAATGTGCCTGTTTTTGTGCCAGTACCAGACTGTTTTGAGCTATACTTTTATAGTATTGTTTGAAATCTGGGAGAATGATACCTCCAGCTTTGTTCTTTCTCAATATTGCTTTGGTTATTCCAGGTCAAACTTTAGGATTATTTGTTCTAATTCTATGAAAAATGCCGTTGAAGTTTTGATAGGGATTATATTAAATCTGTAGGTTTCTTTGGGTAGTAAGGACATTTTAACAGCATTGATTTTATCAATTATAAGCATGGAATATCTTTTCATTTATTTTCACTTTCTTCAATTTCTTTTATTAAAATCTTATTTTTTTAAGGGTTTTTTTTTTTTTTTTTGGACAGAGAGAGACACAGTGAGAACAGGAACACAAACAGGGGGTGTGGGAGAGGGAGAGGCAGCCTTCCTGCCAAGCAGGGGCTCGATATGGGGCTCCTGGGATCATGACCTGAGCCGAAGGCAGATTTTTAATGACTGAGCTACCCAGGCACCCCCAAACCTTGTAGTTTTTATCATACAGATCTTTTACTTTCTTGGTTAAATTTATTCCTACGCATTTTATCATTTCAATGTTATTGTAAATGGAATAGTTAATTTTATTTCAGATGTTTTATTGTTCACATATAGAAACACAATTTATTTCTGTATGTTGATTTTGTATCCTGCAATGATCTGTGAAATGATTTTGTGTAGTGGTATGCTTTGATTCTGTTCTTTTTATTTTTGTGACTCTACTGTAGGTTTTTGCTATTTATCAATAACCATGAGGCTTACATTAAACACTTTATAAATAAAATAGTCTATTTTATGTTGATAGCAAATTAATTTCAATTGCATACAGAAACTCTGCCCCTTTACTGCCCCTTTTATGTTTTTAATGTCATCATATATCTCTTTTTATATTGTGTATTTATTAACAAATTATTGTAGCTATAGTTATTTTCACTACTTTATCATTAATGGTGAACATGCCACCATATTATGCCATGGAGTACAGTTTCGGGGTACCCTAAATTTGACTATGTACTTAACCCCTATCAGACTGTTGTATATTTTCATATGTTTTTATGTTATTTGTTAGCTTCCTTTCATTACAGCTTGAGGAGCTCTTTTTAGCATTTCTTGTAAGGCAGGTCCAGTGGTAATAATGAATTCCCTCAGCTTTTGTTTGTCTGGGGAAGCCTTTATCTTTTCTTTATTTCTGAAACATGGCTTTGCCAAGTAAATTGTTCTTGGTTGGCAGGTCTTTTTTCTTTCAGCCCTTTGAATATATCATACTCTTTTCCAGCCTGTAAGATTTCTGCCAAGAAATCTGCAGATAGTCTTATAGAGGTTCCCTTGAAAGTTACAAACTTTTTTCTCTTGTTGTTTTTAATATTCTCTCTTTGTCTTTGTTCAGTTTTATTATAATGTGTCTTGGACAGGTTTCTTTTTAGTTGATTTTGTTTGGTCACATATAAGTTTCATGAACTTGGATATCTGAATCTCTGCACAGATTTGGGAAGTTCTTGTCATTATTTCTTTATATAAGTTTTCTTTTTCCCTTCTTTCTCTTTTCTCCAGAACTCCAATTAGTCATGAGTTGTCTTTTTTGATATTTTTCATAGATCAAGTAGTCTTTTCTCACTCCTTTTCATTCTTTTTAAATTGCTTTCCTGTGAGTGGATAATTTCAAAGTTCTATCTTCAATCATACAGATTTTTTGTTCTGCTGGATCAATTCTGATAGAAATGCTTTCTATGGCATTTTTCATTTCATTCATTTTGTTCTTCAGTTCTGAAATTTTTTTGGTTCTTTTTTAAAAAAAGATTTTATTTATTTATTTGATAGAGAGAGAGATCACAAGATCTCTGCAGAGAGGCAGGCAGAGAGAGAGGGGGGAAGCAGGCTCCCTGCCGAGGAGAGAGCCCGATATGGGGATGGGTCCCAGGACCCTGAGATCATGACCTGAGCTGAAGGCAGAGGCTTAACCCACTGAGCCACCCAGGCATCCCTGTTTGGTTCTTTTTTAATGCTTTCTTTGATCTCTTTGCTAAACTTCTCATTTTTTTTAACCTCAATTATTGTTTTCTTGATTTCATTGGATTGTCTTTCTGTGTGTGTGTGTTTTTTTTGGTTTCTATTTTTTTTAATATATTTTTTTAAATTTCTTTTCAGCGTAACAGAATTCATAGTTCTTGCACCACACCCAGTGCTCCATGCAATGCGTGCCCTCCATAATACCCACCACCTGGCTCCCCCAACCTCCCACCCCCCCGCCCCTTCAAAACCCTCAGGTTGTTTTGCAGAGTCCATAGTCTCTCATGGTCATCTCCCCCTCCAATTTCCCATTGAGTTTCCTTAAAACAGCTATTTTGAAATCTTTATCTGCAGAACATATCTTAAGGTGCAGCAGTCTTTGTGTTCAGTTACCAGAAGACTGCCATTCTTTGTTGGTATCATGTTACCTTGTTTTTTTGTGTGTTCTTTGAATTCTTGCATTGTTTTCTTCACATTTGAAGTGGGAGTTACCTTCTCCAGTCTTTACTAACTGTCTTTGGAAAGAGATACCTTCTGTTACCCCTGCTGAGATTCCGAGGTTATCCTGAACTTATGTGGGTACACCTGCTTCATGCTTCTTGGTCAGTCTTGGAGCAGAATTCTTAAGTTTATATGCCTCCTCTGGAACCAGCAATGGACAAAGATGAGGGTTTTTATTTTGTTTTGTTTTCCCAAAGATGGGGTTAGGGCTCAAGTTTGTGGTCTTTTCTGGCCTGCAGATTCAGCTAACTTTCTGTTCTTGCTCATTAGCTGTTTTATAAACCTCACTCACACTGCTGCTGTGAGCACACCCAGGGAGCGGGCCATGGGATGGTAGAGTGTATGGTTGAGGCATATGGAGCACTGTGTGGGTATCTGTGGGCCATTTGGGGAGATCTTCAGGTGAAATATTAAGACTCATGTTTATAAAAAGTATTTTCAGCATCTATGTCCATAGCAGACTGTGTAGCTTTTTCCCTATTATCTTTTCATGTAATGTATTTCCTTTTTTTTTTGATGAACACATGCAATTCACCTATCAAGCTACCAGCAACTGGTTCATCTTGGGGCTATATATTTTATAATTTATTCAATTACTTTTACATAATTTTTTTCTCTTTTGATATATTATTCACTTAAATTTTTTTCTTAAAAGCATCTATTTTCAAGTATTGGCATAGCATTTCATATAGGATTTATTTTATAGTGGCAGCAAGGTGGTGTCAGTTTACTGCCCAAAGAATAGGAACAATGTCTTAATTATCTCTGATTCCCTTAAAGTCTTAGAATAGTGCCTTGCATATTGTAGGCTCTTAATGACTATGTGTTATATTTGAGGTATCACCTGAGTAAAGTATTATAGTGAAATCTTACCACATTTGAACTTTTACATTTGTACAAGTCTTAGAATAGGAAAATGAACTTCTGATGATAAAGTTTTAGCATTTAATGAATGTATTTAGGGTATATGAAGTATGTTAGAGGATATACATTTATTATAGTTAAGAAAGTACAAAGATGCTTGTCTTACTTTAAAGGTAATTATGTGAAAAAAATTGCATTCAAAAGGTATAAAAAACTCTTCCACATTTTCAGTGTGTAATTAGCCAACCTCTCTACATTTATTCAGAAAAGAGAGTAATAAACCACTTGTAAATAATGGTAGTCTTGTTTTTTATATACTTACATGTCAATAATATGAACATAAATTTTCTCCAGTTCTTCGTTAAACAAGTTTGTTTTTGAGTTGGTATAGAGACAGGTATCATTACCGTGCTGTAGTTCCATTTTCTATAGATGTAAATGTATTAAAGTAAAACATGGAAGAAAAATGAAGAGTTCCACTAGCATTGAATAATGTAGTGCATGGAAATGAAATTAATATGTGGCTTTTAAAATACAACATGGTGACAGCAGAGAAGTGACATCTGAGTGCATTCCAGGAAAAGCACAGAAGTAGTAG
>PISX010028445.1:0-21527 GCA_004024625.1 Mellivora capensis | reverse complement strand
GACGATCGGTCTGGAGAGAGGAAGTGGGACGCTGGACATTTTTGTTAGTCCTTGGGTCCAAGAGCTGTTGCTTTGTAGCAGACCATCTCAGAATGTGATGGCTAAGAAAGAGCCATTTGTTCTTTCCCACAAGCCCGCGGGTCATCTGCAGGGCTTTGCTGTCCTGGACCGGGCGCGGCTGATGTCAGTGGGCTGGCGGGAATGTCTGCGGTCAGCTGGGGGTTGGCTGGGGACTGGCCAGTCTGGTGTGGCCTCGGCTGGGGGGACTGGGCTCTGCTGCACGTGATGTCTTGTCTCCCAGAAGGTCAGCCTGGGCCGGTTCTCACGGCAGAGCCAGAAATTGCGGGGGGCGGGGGCGCTCCAAATCCTGCTGTTCCAAGAGAGCCAGAGGCAGAGGTGCCCCCCAGAACCGAGGGGCACAGCGATGAGCTTTGTGCCTGCAGTGACTGCAAAGGGCATGGTTGTTGAGGAGGTGGGGACTCTGCAGTCACTGGTCGGTATTTCTCACAGCCGGACAGCAGATCTGTCATTTGCGCTTTTCGTTTCAAGGAAATATTCAGCCTTAGCAAGAACCGCGGCTTCGTGAGTCCCGAATTCTGTCTGCACTATCCGGTGCAAGTCTATGTCCCTGCAACCTTCTGCCGAAGACCGAAGTTGCAAAATGCACGCTTGCCGAGATGCTCCCTCCCGGCCTCAGGCTGTGGGGCATCCGCAGGCGCCCGGTGGTCCCGGGGCTGCTTGGAGGTGGCAGCTGTGCGGGCTGTGCCGGCCAGAGCTCTGCTCTTGTCTGCTGGCTGTGAGCAGGTGCATTAGCCCCAGCGTTCGGCACTGCATGGGCTGGACAGGGCAGCACGGGCTGCGCACAGGGTCCCGAGGACCCGGGAGATCGTGCTTGTCAAGGGCTTGGGGAGCTGCTGGACACGTCGAACACGCGCCGTAAGCATTAGCGGCCTTCGCTGTTCGTCCTTCCAGATCTCAGCTCCCAGTCCGCACGCGGGGACGTCTGGTGACTGCATGAGTTGCCATGTGAGCCCGGCTTTTCTGAGAGCAGAGACATGGAGAGCACGTGAGGGACGGGAGACAAGGACATAGGGCCCGGCTCTTGGGGTCTTGCTAGGATCAAAACGGCTCCCTGATCCCCTGTGCCAAGTCCCAGGCTCGGGCTATTACACGACCAACAGGAGACCAGCCGGAGGCAATTGAAGGATGGGAAGAAGGTTTTTTCTAAGAACTTAGAACTCTCCCTTTTCTCTAGTAGAATGGCAAAACAACAATGACTGTGAAGGGCAAAAGAATGTTATGGGGGGGGGGGCGCAAGTGCCTTGAGCTGGGTGTGGAGAAGGGGCTGGAGGGAAGCCTTCTGATGGACAGACTTGGCCGGAAGGCAGATTGCTGCTGAGGCAGGGGCATTGGTGGGAGAGGATTAGAATGTTCTTAGGGAAAAGGACTGTGAATGGATCCTCTCACATTTGAAACAGGACACTTTGGCTCAGGAGGAACCTTCCGGGCATGGGAACTCCTGAGCCCAGATGGTGGGAAAATCCTCCAAAAACTTTGGGGTTTCGGTCTGTGCAGCTGGGCGGCAGCTGCGGGCCTGGAACCGGAGCTGACCCCAGGTGGGACCACCTGCTTCAGTCAACACATTTTCCCACCCTGGTCAGGGAGGCCCTGCCTTTCTCACTGCGGCACTGCAGGGAATGAGGAGAAAGCAGAGAGCTGCTGTTTGTTGAAAGCATCAAGGTGATGGGCGTCCAGCCCAGAAGGCTCGAGAAGGCTCGGGGTCGATTACCAAGAAGGCCCAGAGCAACCGAATCTGTGTGGTTTTCCCTGAGGCTGCCGATAAGTCAGCCTCTGATGTCACATTCTCTGTACCCACAGAGCCATGTGGTCACCACAGGGCCATGTGGACTCCATAAATTTGGAGTTTATAATTGTTCCGACCGGATAGGGAGTGGATCTTTTCTTCCAATTATCTGTGAAATAGCAAATTAAGAGCATAATCCTGATTGCACGGGGCATGCCTACCCCACCAGCAGGGACAAACTCCGTGATCTTTCGGAGCATCTGGTGCTGTGTCATGAATTACTAGGGTGACGGCCAGTGGCTCTCTCAGGCCCCCTAGAATGCTGGTGGGTGACATGCTCTGGGTCTTGTTGTGCTTGAAGTCACCCACAGAAACATTACAAGTAGCTAATTACAACTGTTTCCTTTAGGAAGCACCTGGAATTCCCTTCTGGAAAGCTCCAAGAAGGAGCTAAGGGCCTAGTCTGGGGGTCGGGGGGCCTGGGGCCCAGCCCCAGCTCTGCTGCTTGCTTCCCTGGTCAGTTCCTCAATCTCTCTGAGCCTCAGTTTTCCCAGCTGCAAAATGGGGATGATAAATGGGGTCTGAGCCCACACGCCGGGTATAGAAACGGACCACCATGGGGGTTGGTCCTCCAGCCCCAAGGAGGGCAGCCCGGGGTCCGCATCTGGACGGCGGCTCTGAAAGTGCTAGAACCACCCAGCTCTACCTGGCTGCGTTCCTGACCCACAGACGCTCTCAAGAGAAGTGTTTGTTGTTGTGAGTCGGACCAGCCTGGTAACTGATGGTCCTGACTTCTGCCGTTATTCTGACGGTAGAACGAGTCCGTGTGGGAACATGCAGAACCTCAGGGTCCAGTGGGTCCAGTGGGTGCTCCCCAGCGGCCAAGAGGGCAGCGCCCATGCCACGTTGCTGTATTCAGGATGTAAAAATACAGGCAACCCCGTTCTGTTTGAATTTCAGATAAACAGTAAATAAAATTTTAATGGAACGGAGAACCTGGCAATGGCTGGGACACACTGTGTCGAAAATGACTCGTTGTTTATGTGAAATTCAAATTGAGCTGCGTGTCCTCTAGTTTATCTGGTAATCCTAGATCGAGGGGATTTACTTCCTCAGATTCCAGCAGATGTCTGTCTCTGGTGTGGTTGATCCTTTTATTCCCTAATGGAAAAAAAAATATATAGCAGTTTCTGAGTACTAGAACTTATTTTGGCAATTACCAAACCTGGCAACAATACAGAAGGTTGTCATTCTCTTCGCATCCCTGGAAGAGCGTAAGCAGGAATGATGTCTTATGTAAACAGCTTGTCAAAATGATTGAAGAACTCACAAATGTGCCTGCCCCAAACTTTGATTACAAAAGGGTTCATCACAGTCTTACCCACAGTCTTACTTACAAAATAGCTGGGGGAAAAAAAAAAACATTGCTCAAATAATACTAATAATATGAAATTTTCTCCTAAGTTTTCCAGCAAGAACTGAGACATTCTCTGATGCCTGTCAGTAAAGGTTTCGGGGGGTGACAAACAAATCAGGAACAGCCTTCTGGTTTGGCTGTGCTCGGCCTGGGAGCAGAGGCTTGGGAAGTGACTATTCACGTGCAGGGACGCGTCAGTCCTTACGCGAATGCGGTGGCTCGTGGCTCAGCCCTGAACCAGCACCTCCGCTTCCTTGTCCAAAGGCCCAAAGCTCAATGAAACTGGAAATCAGAGGGTTTGGTTCAAGTCTCAGGGAACACATGGAATTCAGACACAATACTTGTCACAATGGGACGTGTTGGGAATATCTTCTTGGCCAAAGGGAGGTGCTCCTGATGGTGTCTGGGGTGGCGTATAAGGGTCCAAAAATGCTTGGGCTCAGCCTGGTGGCCAGGCACCAGGAGAAGCCTGGTGTGCTCCTTCTGGCTCATTCTCTGTCTGCCAAGGTCATCTCATGGGTTTGCTGGAGCATTGCAGGGGTGGGGTGGGGCATGGCAGCCAGGCCCAGCACCAGCTGGACTCCACCTCCCAATACTGGGGAACACGTGGGTTGTTGATTTCCTGCGACATCTGGGAGCATGAACTGACCCCCCCCCCCGACCTTGGGCTGAGGGCGGAGTGCCCGGCAAGGTTTCCTGGAGGACACGGTGGGTTGGTGGGTTGGTGGGTTGGCGGGGTCCCCTCCCCTCCCTTCCTATCGCAGTGTGGACTCCGCCCCTGGGGCAAGAGGCAAGAGCCGGAAGGAGCTGCCTTCGCACAAGATGGCAGAGAGTGCGCTCAAGATGCATGGCCTTGGGGCCCCAGAGGTGCCTTCCCTCCCCTATAGCGAATGTCTAATAACATCTAATAATAAACCCAGGCTCAGCGGCATCATCTCTGCAAGAGCACCGTTGTAAAATAGCGTCGCAAAGCTTATGGAGGACGGGACCGGGAAGGCAAGGGTGCCTGGGACCCACGGCCACCTCGTCAACTACGGCTTTCTCTGTAGACCCATTTTCTTGTGAAGTTTGGGAGGAAGGGGGACCAGCCCAGAAACTCTGTGTGCAGGTGGGGGTGAGAGGGGTGAGGTGGCGGTAAGCCGCTGGCATCAGAAGCTGGGGGACGGGGTGCAGCCCCAGGGGCATCTGGGAGGCCCAAGTGTGATGGGCTTGCTCTGCAAGGTGACTGTGGCAAGTTCTTTGATGCTCTGTGCCTCAGTTTCCCCGTCTGTGAAGTAGGGCTTCTCACGGGACAGCTGGGAGTCCTGGTGAGGTGACAGCTGGAAGTGCTCCGAGGAGTGCACGTTGGGCACATGTCATCTGTAAAAGTCACAAGCAGGGCATCAACAGGAAGAGGGGAGGAAGGGTCTGTGTCTGCCGTCTCTGTGTGTCACCCTGCCCTGGGCAGCAGAAGTCCATTAGGGGCCCTTCTTGGCCTTGGCCAGGATGTGATTCAGGTCTGAAGAAGGATGCTGGGCTATTGGAACGTGTACCGGGCCAGATTGGGCGTCCCGAGTGCTCCCCTTTGCAGAGAACCATGTCGAAGGAATGGCGAGAGGGCCGAGTGCGAGCTCGTGGGGGGTCCCCTGTGTCAGCAGGACGTCTGCAGCCAGCACAGCGAGGCCGGGGGTGCCTGTGGGGACAGCTGGGGAGACAGGGTCCGGTGACCTGAAAGTCTTCAGCCCGCCCGCTTCGCACCTGGGAAGGACACCAGAGCCGGGAGTGGAAGTAACTGCTCAGAACCTCCCGGGGGCAGGGCTCCAGGCTCAGCTCCGGGCTGGCCCCTGCCTTCTGGAATCTGTCCTTTGGGTACAGGCCTCCGGGGGGCCATCCACGGGGTGGTCAGAGCTCCCGGAGACAGGGCCCTGGGGTGCCATTCCAGAGGCTGCAGTACGAGGTGGCCTCTAAGTCTGAAGGCCCAGAGCGGGACAGCTGGGCTGCCAATCCGGGTGCCCCGCTTCCTGGCTCCGTGACTCAGGGCAACCCTTCCGTGCCCTGGTTTCCTCATCTCTGGTTTTTATGGGGGTGAAATGAGATCATAACATCTGAGTGTTTTGAAAACTGGCCCAAACTCCCTGTTGGTATACTGTTCTGCCCCTGCTGGGAGAAGTCACCAGGAGGGCTTCCTGGAGAGGGCAGTCTTTAAGTGAGGCCTCAAAGAATAAAAAGGCGTGCCCAGAAGGTGTGCTCCTTTGGGGTAGGGACTTTCAGACCGAGGGAAAGGCGGGGGTGTGAGAGCAGATGGTGGGCTGTGGACCAGCGTGTAGGCCCCCGAGGCCGGGAGGTGTCTGAGCACAGGTGAGTGAACGTGTGTGAGCACACACACTTGTGCATGGGTGAGAGTGTGTTTCTGTGCATGTGGGCAGGTTTGTGGAGTGGAGTGGGGCCCTGGGTCCTGGGGAATAGCTGGGAAGAGGAGGAGGGACTGTGGTCGTGCAGGGTCACAGGAAGGGGTGCTTTCCCTGCAGACCCAGGGAAACGTGACTGGGTCTGAAGCACTGGGGGAGATCTTGGGGGTCACACTTTAGCAAGGGCACTTGGTGGTGGGGAGGGCCAGACAGGGCCTGGAGACCATGAGCACTGGAACAGGAGCCCAGACAGACAGACAAGAGGCAATGGAGGCTGGAGGGAGCTGCTGGCCCCGGTGGGTCATCCCCGTGCCACCAGCGTGCTCCCAGGACGAATGTCCCAGATGACATTTAAGGCAGGTGACAGTTCCCACCCCATACTGTGCCTCGTCGAGGGAGCTTGGCCGCCCCTGAACTTGGGTCCACATGGAATAAAGTTCTGTCCCAGAAAGCTCAGGGGCCTCCGGGCTGGGCTGAGGGGCTGGGTAGCCCTGAGTTCCCTTGTCAAAGAAAGCACCGCCCTGGGCAGCTGGGGGACAGCCCTGTGACAGGTTGGCTGTGCTCTGGGGAGGTCCCTGGAGCCCTGGCATGTGGCGTCCTCTCATCTGGGCCCAGTCGTGCCCCACAGGATGGATGCCCTGGGAGAAAGACCATGAGAACAGGGTGTCCTCGGGGGGCAGCTGCTCGCGGCAGCGACATCTGCTTGGCTCTGGCAGGGCCCGGGCAGCTGCTTGGTGACACAGGCTTGTGGATGGAGGCTGGCGTCAGCAGAGGGCCCCGTCCCAGCTGTGGTCTCCCTGAATTCTCACTGCATTCCCAGGGAACGTTCTTACTCCCACCTACACGAGAGGAGATGGGAAAGGCAGGGAAGGGGTCCAAGATGAACCTGAACTTCGGACCTGGGAGCCCACGGTCTTAGCCTTCCCCCGACTTCCAGCCCAG
The DNA here is from genome assembly GCA_004024625.1 of Mellivora capensis. Taxonomy (NCBI): domain Eukaryota; kingdom Metazoa; phylum Chordata; class Mammalia; order Carnivora; family Mustelidae; genus Mellivora; species Mellivora capensis. The sequence continues at coordinate 14,977 of PISX010028445.1, read as the reverse complement.
GGGTTCCCATCCTCAGCAGCACGGACATCTTGTGCGAGATCCTTCTTCCTCGTGGGGCTGTCCTGGGCCTCACTGGGTATTGGCCATCCCTTGGTGATGACCACAGATGTGTCCAGACATCCCCGCACGGGCAAAATGGATCCCCGGGGATCCAGCAACTCACTTTAGGGAGGGGGCAAAGAGGACCTCAAGACCCCTGTGGGTGTCCCTGTCCCTCCAAGCCAACCCCAGGGCCGGCCCTGTCTGGGGTCTGAGCCTCGCTGCTTGCTGGGTGGCCATGCAGCTTGGTCAGGAGCTGGCCAAGATCTCCCAGAAATCACCCCTTCTGCACGCCTTTCTGAGCTGTATCTTGCTTCACCGGCATGACCCCCAAATGGAGCCTGCCTTAGCCTTGGGGGGGGGGGCGGTTCACACCAGCCTTTGGCACTTCTGACCCACTTTATCCAGCCACAGGCCACCTTTAGGTCAGACTGGCTAAGGTCAAGTCCACGGCAAAATTCCAGGGCTCCTGGGTCCCCTGCGTGGTGTAGGCCAGAGCATGAGGAGGGCAGACCAGGCTCACGGGTGGAGGTCAGAATGACAGCCGCCCTCCCGGAGGGGTCCTGGAGCTGAGGCTGAGATGGGACGTTCATGGCCTCGTGGGTCCAGCGGACCGTCGCGGGAAGCATCTCCCGGGAGTGCAGGTGCACCTGCTGAGGGCTGTTCCTCCCAGAAGCTGCGGAGACTGGAAACTCCAGGCCACAGCAAACGCCCTGCAGCAGCCTGGGGGACAAAACCCCAGGGCTGCCCCGGCCCCTGTTAGGAACAAGATGCGCAGGGGTATTCAGGGATGTGCTTTCCTCAGAAGAATGGAAGAGGCAGACGTGCCCCGACAAGACGGGGGCAGAGACCGAGGGACGTGGCTCTGAGCCAAGGGTCACCAAGGGTCATCAGCAGCCGGGGGATGGCAGGGTGGGGAGGTGCTAGAGGCCGAAGGAGCGGACCCTGAACTCCGGGTGAGCAGGGGGCTGCTGGAGGGCTGAGAGCAGGGCACCGACCTCATGGGAACCGTGTTTCAGGAAGACTGTGTGGGCTGGAGGACGGGGGACCGACTATGGCGGGGGGGGGTGGCGAGGAGGTCCGTTGAGGAATCGAGGCCCCCAGATTTGACAAGGAAGCAGGAGAACCAGGCCTGTAATCAGCCTGGACGCAGAGGCACTCTGGAAGGGGTAGAGGATGCAGGGACGGCTCCGGACGGGGACCGTTGGGTCAGAATCGCTGCTGGAATGAGTGAATCTAGCCATTTCCAGCCTCTGCAACCCTCTGCTTGGGGTCCGTCCACCAGGGAGGGAGGGTGGGTCTGCTTAGCCAGCTCGCTTGCTGGCCTGCTTCTTGGCCAGGGGAACTCAGGACCCTGCATTCACAGTCTGCCCTGATGGCGTGCGAGGGTGGGAAATGGGGACTTTCCCCGACGGGAGCATGTGGGGAGCAGCTGATGGCTGCTGAGGGCAAAGATGCAGAGAAGCCGAGCCAGTGGCTGCCACGCCGCCGACGAAGGTCTGATTGCACAAAGCTCTGTGATTCTTCGCCCTCGCTGCATCTGTAGGGTCAGGAACACAACTTTGTGGCTTGTCCCATAGAGACATTAGCTCCTCTGTCTCGTGAATATGGGCTGGCCCGTGGTTTGCTTTGGGCAGCTGAATGGGCCCAAATAGTGGGGTACTAGCCGGGAGGCCCACGCATCTGGAGGCCTTGTGTGGTTTCTGCTCTCCCTCAGAGCCTGCCCAGCTGCCGTTCGAGGACGCCTGGAGTAGCCCATGAAGGATGAGAAACCCCACATGCAAGGGACCGGTTACCCAGCCAAGACCACGCCAGGCCCGCTGACAGCCAGCCAAGGCCACACACGTGAGCGAGCCCAGCCGAGATCGGCGGAGCTGTCCCCCTGCCTGCAGCCGACCGTGGACGGAGAGATCCGCGGAGACCAGAAGAGCCACTGGCTGATCCGGGCCCCGGAACAGTGAGAAGCGCTTATTATCGTGAACCATTGGCTTCTGGGCTTGCTACGCAGCAAAAACTGACACAGCAGATGGAGGAAGACAGAAGACTTGAATTGCCCCGAATCACGCGAAGGTGCGTGTTGGATCCAACACAGCCCCTGCCCCCAGGGGAACCAGTCCTCCAGGAACACAACCAGAGTCAGTGGGGGGGGGGTTGGTTCAGTGACCTCAAAACCTTTTCCAGGAGAAATAAGCTACATGTCATGACCGCACTTGGCCTAGGAAACCTGCAGTGGCCCTCACGTGGCAGACGGAGCCACACGAGAATACTCAGGCAGATTTGCAGCTCAGACTCTGTTTCTTAATGCCTCACGGGGCTCCTGGCTCGTGGCAAGGAACATACTGGGCCGTAGTGAGGTGAGAGGAACACAGTGGAGACCACGATCCCGAAAGCAGCCCTCACTCACTTCGTGGAACACATGGCTGGGGGTCCTCGTGGTTCGGGAAAGGCACGGCTTAGCGGGCTGGACACCAGCAGTCTTCCCGAACGCTGTTCTGCCACCAGAAACCAGGGCTCTACTTAGCCAAGGGAGGCCAGGGAGACTGGGGGGGACCCGCGTTCTCTACAGGCCTTCCCTGACCATCAGCTTTCCCATCATGACGCAGGCTCACAGCCATGCCGCCCCGTGAAGAGTCTGGAGATCCGTGTTGCGGGAAGATGGGAAGGCGGGCTCGGAAAGCGGTGGCATGGCGGTCAAGACCACAGACTTGAGGTCAGGTAGGGACCCGCCCCCCAGCAGGTGCCATGGGACTTTTCCAGACCTCTTGTCCTCCTCCTCACGGAAGGAAGACAGTAACACTGACAGGAGTGATGACCGGAGGCCACACTGGGCCTTTTCAACCCCAAACCGTCCTCCTCCCAGCATGTAGAGGAGTGACTGTTCCGTGACAGACTCTTGATGAATAGCGGCTGAACCACTAGAAAAGATGGAGGAGCGGTTCACTCAGCACCTACTATGTGCCTTGTGCATTGCCTGCTGTATCCGCCAGGGTTCCCTGGAGAAACAGCCTGTGTGTGGATCTGTAGTCTATAATTTTATCTGTGTGTGTTAGAGACGGATGGAGAGAGAGATTTTAAGGAATTGGCTCACGTGGTTTTGGGAGCTGGCAAGTCAGAAATATGTCGGGCAGGTGGGAAAATTAGGTAGGAGTTCTATGTTGGTCTTGAGGCAGGATCCCTTCTTCAAAAAAACCTGTTTTTATCTTCAGCCCTTCAACTGATGGGGTAAGGCCCACCCACACAGTTGAGGGTTATTTCCTTGGCTTAAAGTCAACTGATTGTTAGTGTTAGTCACATCTGTAAGATGCCTTCTTGGTAACACCCAGTAGTAGCCACCTAACAGCGGGGTGCTGTGGCCTGGCCAAGGTGACCCGTAAAATGAGGGATGCGTTATCCTATATCTTCAGAGCCTGGCTGATAGGTCTGTTTGTCGGCCTGTGATAGGCAGAATTCTAGCTGGCCCCAAGGACACCCCTCTCTGTCGTGGTGACCTGAGTAGTCCCTTCCCTAGGGACAGAATGGGATCTTGCCCCACGTTTAGCTTCCGTTGCCGGCACAGATGCATTGCAGAGGGGATGAAGGCTATCCACCAGCAGACTAGGAGCTGGTTAAAAGTGAGAGCATCTGGTGGGCCTGGCAAGTCTGTGTCCAGAGGTCCGAGACAGAAACGAGGGGGATTCAAAGCCAGAGAAGGTTTGGACATGAGAGGGTGTCTGGTGCCAGCTTTGGGAGTGGAAGGGCTGTGCGGTCACCGTGGGAGGCCTCTGGAGCTGGGAGAGGCCCCGGGGTCAGGAGTCCACAGGGAAATGGCTCAGTTAGTTAGACGTCTGCCTTTGGCTCAGGTCATGGTCCCACAGTCCTGGGATCGAGCCCCATGTCGGGCTCTCTGCTCAGTGGAGAGCCTGCTTCTCCCTCTCCTCCCCTCTCCTGCTCTCTATCTCTGTTTCTCTCAAATAAATAAATAAAACCTAAAAAAAAATTAACTTCCAAGGAGAACCCACCTGGAGGGGAATGGTGTCCCCTCCTCCCCCTTCAAGACCGATGAGGGATCTGATATGTGGGGTCAGGGCTGGAGGACGTCAGGTTCACGTGTGGTTTTAGGGGTGAGCCATGCTACTGGTGCCCAAGGTCAAAACCACAGCCCTGCAGCGAAGGCTCTGTGCCGCCGCCTCCCCTTTAGCAAACCAAGTCCAAGGCTGTGGGACTCAGGGAGGGGCTCCATCCTCCTGCACTCGAGGGCCAGGGAGGTGACCTCTGAAGCCTGCACTCTGACCTCGCCAGGCTTGCCCCCTGGTTCTCTGCCTCTCCGCCTGGCCGTCCGCGTCCGGGCCACCCGACCTTGGGGCTGAGCTGTCACACGGGGCTGGGCTTTACTGGCAATGACAGCGGGGGTCGGGGCAGCCCGCGGGCCGGACCAGGCCCACCCCCGTATTCGTAAGGCCCGTGAGCTCTGAAGGGTTTCTCAACAGCAACAGCAACCGAAAGCACATTGCATGACATGGAAAATGACATGAACTCCATGACCCGGTGTCACCCGACACCGCTGTGCCCGGCTGCTTACAGGTCGCCCCCCGGGTTCCTGCTGCCATGGCAGAGCTGAGTGGCCGCTCACGAAGGGCGGCCTTTGACAGAAAAGGGTGCCGGCGTCTGCTGGGATTCTGGAATCTCTCCCTGCTGGTGGTAACATGGCTGACGCGTCCCTCTCCGGAGTCCCTGTCACCTCTCCCACCCCGTCACCCGAGGGCTGACAGCCGAATTCTGGGGCCTCCGAACCCGAGACAGCCTGCCCCAGTTTAAATCCCAGCCCTGGTTCTCCCAGGCTCCTTCCATGGGCTGCCTCGGGGTCTTAGCTCATACTGTTCCCTGCGCACAGATGCTCTTCCCCACATCCCCACCGTTCCGCACGAACTCGGCCGGTGCCCTCTCCTCCTCAGATCCGGGCCAGAGAGTCAGCCGAGCCTCCCGGCCCTGATGAAGTGAGCGCCCCATGTCACGCTGCGGGGCTCCTGCTCCTCTTGCCTGGGGCGGGACGTTGTGATTGTGTAAACGCTCGTTAAACTGCTGTCCGCCCCGTCTGCTGTCGCGGTCAGGGCTGAAGGGCAGGGACTGCTGCGGGCTCCTGGCAGAGCTCCAGGACAAGGCGGCTGGCTGCGTCAGTGTGTGGCAGCTGCTGGATCAGAGGACTGTGAACTGGGGGGCCTAGAGCAGAAGGACGTCATTCTGTCGCGGTTCTAGAGGCTGACGTTTAACATCGAGGTGGCAGCCGGACGTGCTCCCTGCAGAGGCTCTGAGCGGGGAGCCTTCCTGCCTCGTGGGGTTTCTGGGGGGCCCTGGGTAGCCTGTAGCTCGTGTCCCTCCAGCCTCTGCCTCGGGGGCCCCCAGCCCCTCTCTGTCAGGGTCTGGCGCTTACCATGGATTGAGGGTCCGTCTGGATAATCAAGGATGATGTCACCTCGAGCTCCTTAATTCTGCAAAGACCTTCTATCCAAACGGGTCACATTAACAGTTTCCAGGGATGAGGGTCTGATGTCTTTGGGGGCCACTGTTCAGCATACTGTGGTTTCCTGGCTCAAAAGGTGTGGAGTGAGGGGTGCTCTGAAAAAAAATGTCTTTCCTACTTTAGAACAGCTGTAGATTTACACGGCCGCAGTGAAGAAAGCACAGAGCATCCCGTGCACCCCACGCCCAATCTCCCCTGTTAGCATCATACCCCCCGAAGCGGTCACGTCCACACCTTGTTCAGATTTTCTCAGCTGTCCCCTAGTGTCCTCTTCTGCTCTGGGGTCCCACCCAGGACTCCATGGGACATAGTGTGGTCACACCTCCCTAGGCTCCTCTGGTCTGTGGCACTTTCTCAGACTTTCTTTGTCAGCTGTTTTCTAGAATATTCTTCAATTTGGGCTGGTCTGATGTTCTTCTTGGGGCTAGACTGGGGTGATGGGGGAGGGGAAAAGGGGCCCTTCTCGTCTCATCACATCAAAGGTCCACACCTCTCAACCCGACAGATGCTATTGATGTTGACTTTGATCCCCAGGGTGAGGCCGTGTGCTTGTCAGGTTTTCTACTGGGAGGTGTGTCCCCTGGTTTTTCTCTCCCTTTCTCCGCTGTCTGCGCTGGAAGGAGGTCACGACTCACACCACACTTCAGGAGAGGGGACATGCCCTGCCCCCTGGATGCTGGAGGCCCATAAACCACTCGGGATTCTTCTTCATGGGAGAGCTGTCTCTTCTCCCCAGTTTATTTATTTGTTCAATAATCTTTGTAATTGGTGTGTAAATATCTCATGGATATAAAAAAATAAATATCTCATGGATATTTATTCCAACCGTGGGTTATAATCCAATAATACTTTATTTATTTAATCACTCGGATCACTCCAGCGTGGACCATCTCCTGTGTCGCTTGGACATGGCCCCGTCATTGTGTCGCTTTTATCACTGCCTTGCCGTCTGGCACTGTGAGATGCCCCGAGTTCACCTGGTGCGTTCCTGGGCAGGATAAACCACTGGGTCCTTTTATTGGGGAGCGGCAATGCAGGCCGAGCTCCGGGCTGGGCACGCGCCTTGCTGCAGGGGGTGGCTGCCTCTGGGCCGTGCCAGCCGACACCCGGGGATCGGTGTGTGTGGACCTGTGCGTACACACGCACGTACGGGCATTCTTGCACCCCACCACCTGTGTCTGCATAAAGTCCAGCGTGCGTGCTGACGTCTCCCACCGTGTCACACTGACCATAGACCACTCCAGCCTCCTCCCCTGTGCGTCCAGTTCTCACAGCGAGAAAGCTGCTCTGGGGGCGGCAGGAGGAGGGGGGCTCAGCTTCCCCATCTGTAAGCACGGGGCTTAGGAGAAGAGACCGTCCACTAGGGTGGATACCCGAGGACACCAAGTTCAAGCAAACATAGATAAGCGATTGACTAAACCAGGTCTTACTATTTGTTGTTGTTTTTTTTTCCCCATTGGAACGCTGCAGATTTTTCTTAGGGGTCTCCAAATGCACTCTGGGAGAATCTTTTACCTTTCCTGGGGATTATGTTGTCACGAAACAAATCTGTAAGGACACCAGCCAGGACCGATGACATGAAAATCTAAGGTGGCGTTCCTGGGGGCCAGGGGCAGGTGGTCACCGGCTGTGTGGATGGCACAGCTCCCTCCTCGTCCCCCAAGGGTCTTCGCCCAAACAGGCCCTTTGTCAGGGGAGCCAGCGAAGCTTAGGGCCTGTGCTCTGGTGGGCCACCCAAGACACAGCTCAGCCCGGCAGACGTCCATGAACCTGGGGAGACGCAGAGAGACGCAGCGTCAGTGCTGTCCACGGATCTTTTCCACGAATTCCTTGTACAGGCTGCCCTTTCAAGGGATGTCCGCGCGGACCAAGTCACTGGGCTCGGTCACGGTTTCGCAGCTATTGGAGTCATGCTGAGCCAATCAAAGCGAATATTCATCACAAGAGTGGAATCCAGAGCTGTCCAGTCCTCTCCCGCCATCCCCCACTTTCCCCTGGCACCGCGAGCCCCCTTTTCGTCCTTACCTAGTGGACAGGTTCATCATGCGCTCAGATCCTTGGGGCCCACCTCTGTCCCTGTTGGGACCTGAGCACGCCAGGACAGAGTGTCTTTCTCGTTCACCGCGTGGGTCGCTGCGGTTGTGGGCTCTGTCACCAGGAGACTGTGGGGACTGTGGTAATGTTTTTTCACTTCCCTAAGCTTCTGCTCTTCCTTCTGCACAGCGGAGCTAACAACAGGCCCAAGAGAAATATGATTCCTGTTTCACCTCCAAGATGAGGAACCCACACACTCGGGTTTGCTACGCATGGCTACACTTGCTGGCACGCCCCCCTTCCTTCCTTCAGTCCATCTGTCCTACAGTTCCTGAGTACCCCTGAGGTATGGGTCTCTGTCCGAAGCCCTTCAGGATAAGACTGATGATTCTAGAAGAGCTTAGTTAATCACAGTAGGGAGAGGTAAGTAAATACCTGCATTTTGGTTCCGTCGGATTAAGGGTGGTGACACAGGTGACGGGGGTGCCCATTGCCCCCCAAGTAGGGGGGCGGCAGGGGCAGAAGCATGTTGGGGTGGGGCTCGTGGGCTGGCTGCATGAGCGTGGACCAGCCTGCCCGCAGGAGACCCCCGTGCCCACCTTCGTGCGGGAAACTGAATTTTAAGAATAAAAAACAGAAATGAGAGAGAAGACTGTGTCTCAGCCTGAAGCGATGACAGCATTTCATAATCCCGAGGGCCTGGGAGAGTTTGGACTTGCTCTAACAGACCACAGCAATGGCAGTGCTCATCGGGAAGTCTGTCGTCGGAAGAGAGACGGATGCCACGCGCCTTTCTCTCCAAGGCGAGAGCAGTTTACCCACCTGCGCCCTGACATTGGTACTCGATCGGCAAAGGAATTCGGGGCTAGAATCGCCGGAATAATCTCGGTGATCAGTTGTTCATTCCCAGGAGAAGACGGCAGGGCCGACAGGCTCTCCCGTGTTGGCGAGATTTCTCCCTCCCCTCTCCAAGAGCACACCTCACTCTGCTCCTCCCTCTGGCCCACTGGATTCTGGATGGTTCTATCGCTCCTATCAGTGATGGTTTAGAGACTCGGGGTCTCCTTAGGTCCCCCTGCACCTTTGCTCCCTGCAGAACCGGCCTCCTCTGATGGCGTAGCTGGCCATTTCCCTAAAGGTCACCAGAGCTCGTTTTCCTTCTGTGTTCCGTGGCTGACAGCTTAGACCACCGCCCCCTGCCCCCCGCCTCTCCTCCTGGACGCAGGTGACCAAAGCCAGTGACACAGGTGGATGAACTGAGTGGACACAAGGCCACGGGCCCCATGCTGCAGGACCCCACCTTGGCCACCTCCCCCGGACGCCCCCGGACAGTGGGTCCCCGGACTCTATGAGCCTCCGTTTCTCTTCCCGCAACGCACATGACTGCATAGCCTCACCCCCCCCGGGACTGATAGGAATGCTTGGGGTGGCAAGGATGCCCAGGGCACAGCAAGAGCTCAGGAAGTGACTATTTTTGATATGCTCAGTGTTATTATTAATAGTGCTTGTGGGGAAGGAGGAAGGGGGCCTCAGGGGACACCCATTGTCACGGTTTATCGCCTGGCTGCAGGGCCTCAGTGATGGCCCCGAGAGACCCACAGGGCCCTTTGCCAAGTGGCTCCTGGGAGTCAGGAAAGCAGAAGGGAAATGCTGCCTTGGCCTTTTTGGCCCTGGCTAGTCTCCCTGGCCCCACTCAGCTACTGTGGAAGCTGGGACCAGGGATAGAGTGTCAGGGCTGGGTTTCCTCTGCTCTGCTTTCCATTGTCTTCGGGATGAGCGGAACACAGCACCCCCCTGCCCCCTCCCCATCTCTCTCTCCCTCCCTCCCTCTGTCTGCTCTCAGGGACCAAGGCCCACCCGCTAAGGGATTTAGATGGATGGAACACTAGGACTTTTCTCCAGAAGTGGAGGTGACACCTGCAAATGCCCAATAGGGTCCCCCAGAGGGCTGATGGCTGCTCTCGGGTTACAGTGTGGCCCAGCCTTGGACCTTAGGAGGGGGTCCCCTCTGGCCACACCCCCAAGGTCACATCCTGGATATGGCTGGAGCTGGGGCCGAGGCCATCCGCGGTGTATTTCACGCTGACCAGACGCAGGCAGGCATGTCCTCCGGCTGGACCTCGCAGGGAAGGAAGGAAGCTGGAGCCGAACCCGGCCATGCCAAGCCTTGGCTTCACGAACTCTGCAGCTCAGCACATCCTCGCCCCTTCCCAGGGGGAAGCGGGTGGTCAAGGGCATGGCTTTCAAGTCGGACGTGGCCATGTTCAAAACCTGGCTCCACCACTTAGCTACAGTGTGGCCATGGACCATCCTGGACCTGCACGTGGGTAGCTTGGACAAGCGACAGAGAAAAAGTGCAGGGTTAGGACACAGCCAGCGCGTGATGCTCCAAAGTGGCAGCTGTCCCATCGCCGTTGTAGAAACAAGGCACTGGAGGTCCACGGATTAAGGGGTAAAGAGAAGCCTGTGCGGGGTATGTGGGGGGAGACAGGGAGTGGGCAATGCTTCCTAGGTGAGGCTCACCCAGTGTTAGCAGAGAAGCATCAGAGATAGCGACAGAAAACAACACCAATATCCAGGCAGCTCCAGATTGTATGTTCCAGTCCCGAGAAGCTGGTAAAAATCCACAGGCTCCTTGGCGGTCTTCCCTTGCCTTCAAACCGTACCTGATCATCTGTGCTGGGTGGTGGTATGGTCCCTCTCCCAGCACCCATCATACTTGGGAAGCCTGCTTCTTTCCTGCTGACTGGCAACATTGTTGAGCTGAGGCCTGTGTGGAGAGTCCCATGCAATGGGCTCATTGCCAGACCCCTAAACCCAGCATGGTGCCCAGCACTCAGCAGAAGCTTCATACAAATGGATGGATGGATGGATGGATGTGTAGATGGATGGACAGATGGAGGTGTGGATGGATGGGTAGATGGATGGATGGAGGGGTGGATGGATGGATGGATGGATGGATGTGTAGATGGATGGAGGGATGGATGGATGGGTGGGTGAATGGATGGGTAGATAGATGGATGGAAGTGTAGATGGATGGATGGGTGGGTGAATGGATGGGTAGATAGATGGATGGAAGTGTAGATGGATAGATGGGTAGATGGATGGATGGAGGGGTGGATGGATGGGTGGGTAGTTAGATGGATGGATAGATGGGTGGATGGATGGATGGGTGGATGATGGATGGGTGCCTGGATGGGTGGATGGACAGGTAGATGCATGGATGCATCAGGGCCACTCAGTCCTTCCCTCAAGGTCATGGGCTTTTTGAAGCCAAAGCCATGTTAGAGCCTCATGGAAACAGAATTTATTGATTCACCTAGTGAACCTTTGTTGAGGGGACAAAACCCCATGTTGAAAGGGTACCCTCGTGACAATAGCAGGCTGAAGGAGGGGAGAAGGTAGCCCAGGGGCGTTGGCAAGGCCTGGGATGTTCCTGCGGGATCCACACAGGTCCGGGCCCTAGGGCCAGCCAGGCTGAGAACGCTGCCTTGCCTAGCCCCCACGGCATTTGCTGACTGCTGAACTTGGATGTGAGTGTGTGGTTTACTCAGGGCCCCAGAGGGGAAGGGGCTATTTCAGGAACACAGAGGAATTCCACCTCATCTGCTGACTTCAGAGCTGATTGTGGAAGTTTGAAATTCAAACCGAAATTCAAACTTTTAAAAAATAAATATAACATCTGTTCACAACAGCACAAAAACAAATTTATCATGCTGGAAGGAAAGGCAACACAAAGGAAACCTTCAGCCCGAGGTTACACTTTGCAGATATGCTCACATGTGTACGTGTATCTTGCAATTTAGCCGCTACGGCAGACTTGCTCGTGTGCTGGGTGGCGCTGGCTGCTTCCTCTGTGGACCCACTGGGACATCTTTCCGTCCTGGCTCTGGATTGCTGGGGTGAGGCGCAGCTACCCTGGCCGCTAGGTCGGACCCGCGCACAGTCGCAGCCAGGAAACACCGGGACTGGACGCAGGAGTACAGATTGGCCTTGTGTGCAGTTCTCACGGTGGGACACCCCTTCTTTTGCTTTAGAGCCCCCAGAGCTTGGGGTGCAGATGGCAGTAGCAGGTCCCACCCCGGAAGTCTCACAGCTGAAACCCGTACATGCTTCGGGAGGGCTGACTCCTAGAAGTGTGGTCCCTAAGTCAGAGGGCACAAGGTCAGTGATCCTGAAGGGTGCTGCTTACCTGCTGGCCTGTCAGAGGAGACGGCCGGCCCTTGACTCTTGGCATGGCTTCTGTTTTTCCCCGAAGTCTTGTCCATTCTTTCCATGCAACCCTCTCTCGAGGCCAGGAGGCACAGAGCCCAGGGAAGGTGGGGGCCTCGAGAGGGAGCCTGGCGGGGCAGAATGGGCTGTTCTTCTGGCGCCCATGACTTTGCCTCCGTACAATGGGGCTGCTGGAGGTACATACGTCAGGGACCCCTGCTCTGCATGGGCCGGGACCCCCTTCGCTGGTCCTGAGTCCTGGGCCCTCTGGGGCTGTGGAGCGTCCTAGGAGCACCTGTCCGTGTCCTCAAGGAGACAGGTGGGATTAAAGACCCGGGGGTCAAATGTCAGAAATCATCCAACCAACGCACACCTTCCAGCCACAGGGGTGCTCAAGTGCCCAGTGAAGTGAGCAGTGCTGAGGCTCCTTGTTCTAGGAAGGTCAAGGAAAGCGGGGGCCGCCTTGGCGTGTGAGTGTATGAGATCCGGCACAGACGCCTAGCGGTCACGTGCGGGCAGGCACGCCCTCAGAATTGTCAGGGGGTGCCCGGGGGGACGCCTGCCCCTGACGCCCCCTCTTCTCTGAAGTGGTTTTGAATCCCAGAGATGAGGCGGGCTGTTCAACGACAGGCAAACAGGGGCTCCCATAGGGGACACAGCTTGTCCCCTTCCCATAGGGAGCTCCCACCACTTCTACTCTTGGCTTTACCCGAAATTTCTTTGCTCCTTTTTCCATGGAATAAGAGACTTGTTACGTCTCTGGAGACAGAGGGCAGGGGTCTGAATCCTTCCTGCTGACCCCCGTCCTTGCATGAGCGGCTTCCCCTGGGTGTGCCTGCAGGGCTCCATGAAGAAGCGATGACGATGGGACTAGCCACAGCTTGTGTGGATGGCACAAGACAGGCCACGGTGAGTGGCTGCGGGCCCCTTGTCTGGATCCGGCTGGAGGCGAGGTCGCACCGGGGCTCCAGGGAACCCAGTCCCCTGCGGATGCGCTCAGCGCCAAGGCCAGGAGTCCAGCAGCCGTAGCCCAGCCTTGGCCTTGTAGCTCCTCCCCTGCATCTGACCTTTGGATTCAGAGATGCATTAATGGGGCACTTTGGATGGCGCTTGGTGTGTCAAGCTTTTAATTAATGCGCCGGACTGAATATATTCCGCTGAACCATTCTGCCTGGTCCATCCAATTACCTAGATTCATTATACGACTTGATTGCGTTTTCCATTACTCAGTGACTTTGCTAAATGTGCGGCCAGGCTGCCGACGGGCAGCCCAGCGCCAGTATTGATTAGAGGACACAGTTTATTACCCGGTGGAGGCGAGGCTCTGGCACGTAAATCTCACGCTGGACGTAGCTTGTCGACAGCGTCCAGGTGGGGGGACGGAATTTTATTTGGATGAAGCATTCGGGCCATCGACCCTCCTTCCAAACTTCCCCTGTGCCCTGCTTGTGTTTAATTGAATTGCTTTTCCTTTGCCAAGTCTCCCCGTAAATACAATCAGGGACTCCTCCTGCTCTAATGGCAGAAGTGGATGGAAGGTGTTTTTCACCTTCCCCGCGTTCCAGAATGACACCACGCCACGGGCTTGCCGAGCAGCATCTGGGGGCTCAGCCGTGGGAGGGTGTGGAGCCTCTTTTACTCTCGCTGGCTTCAGGTCAGGTCCGATGGCTGAGCCACCCTCTCTTCCCTTGTGCGGTGCCGGGGAGAGGAGGTCTCGAACCCTTGGTGAGAGAGAGAAGCCACAGTCAAGGTCAGCCGGTGAACCCAGTGCCCCGGAACTTGCTTTTACAGTTGTGTTCGTAATCTCAAGGGGAGAGACCTTCCCCACTCTGTAGTGTCAAGGGTGCACCTTCCTCCACCATTTCCCTCATTTCTGTCACCCCTTCAGAGTTGGATCAGCCTATTTTTTTGAGATGTAGGGGACAACAGGGGAAAATAGGAATAATAATAAAAATTAAAAAAAAATAAAAACAATGATCGGGCTGTTTCCTTCCACACAAAAGCTAATGAACACCAAGTCCATGCCAGGCATTTTGCCTTTGCCATCTCTAGTCCTCAGATAACCGAGGAAGTGTTTGGGTTACTTTTTACTTTTTATTTTTAGATAATTTTAGAGTCCCAGGAAAGTTGCAAAAATAGTCTAGAGTGCTCCTGTCAAACCCTCCCCCAGCTTCCCCTCGTGCTCACACTGGAGTGGATTTCATTGTCTCTGAGGAGAAAGCTGAGGCCCAGAGAGGTTAAGGAACCTGCACAAGGTCACACAGCAGTGGTGGGATTTGAACCCAGATCTGGCTGTCGCATCGCCTGCAACACCCCAGCTTCCTGCACAGAAGGAGCAGGGGCTTGTCCTGGAACCACAGCATCAGGAGCAGCACTGGGGGTCTCCGCGAAAGGACCAGAAGGAAGCCAGAACCTCACTTACGTCCAGGAGGGACCCTGCCTTCCAAAGGTGCCAAGGAGCCATGACCTCCTGGCGGGAGCAGGGAAAACAGGACGACTCCGAGCTCCTCGCCAACCAGCAGCCCAGCCTCCCCTGTCCCCCCCGCCCGCGCAGAGTCTCCTCGAGTCTGGTTCTGCGGGCCTTCTTCCAGGCTGCCTCCCCAGAGCCCGTCAGCTCCCCGCACGTGTGACGGGCCTTGTGTCGACACGTCTGCTGGCAAATTCGATTGTGCAATTAGCAACGCTTAACCTCAAGAATAATGAGCCATCACCAAAGAAAAAAAGTTTCTCATTCGCCAAGCTCAACAGCCAGCCTTTCAGCAAACACGGTTCGGATGTTCCGGGCGCTCCTAATGAGCACGGAGCTGCGGCTGGTTTCAGTCCATAGACGAACGGGTCAAAAATAAACCCCATTCATCAAGCACATCCTGCCGCGGGGCTCGGAGTTGAGGGCTCGGCGTTGCCTTCGCTCTCCGGGTCCTGTCCAAACCCTGGAGGAACAGGTGTCGCTGTGACCTTCCGAGAGCCAGTTCTACGTTTTGAAAGGCTTATGGATGCACGGGAAACTGCGGAAGTAGCACAGAGAGGTCCCACTTACCAGCTTCCCCCAAATGGTGACATCTCCTGGGACGCTGGTCCCACGTGTGTGCATATTATGTGTGTGTGCGTGGTGTGTGTGTTGCACACGCATAGGCATATTCTATGCTGTGAGAAGACCAGACTGTGGACAGGCTGAAGGGACTGGCCCCGCGGGAC
>PISX010028444.1:0-21552 GCA_004024625.1 Mellivora capensis | reverse complement strand
GATTATAATACATAAATTATATTTTCTATGTTTACATACAAATAATATATTTAACATATATTGTCATATAGATTATGTGTTATAATTTATTATCATTTAAAATATAATATCTAAACATCATATATAATTTAACATTTTAAATATAATTGTGTTTATTATTATATTATTAGACATAATTTATATCACATAGTTGCTACTTATTATGTATTTATACTGAATATATGCTTTAATATACATATATAAATATTATATAATGTAAAATATACGATAAATAATTTTAACCATCTAAAACTCAATTTTAGATTGTACACTCTGTAGTATATGTATTCTATGGCATATAGTATATACTTATGTCTCTACTATGTAGTATACTTAAATATATTACATACATATTAGAGTACAGAATCACGATTTGTTGTCTATTATGATAGCCTATACCATAAAATAACCCTCAATTATACTGTTACGCTAACACATGCTTCACAATGACATCAAGCACTGACAGTGGCCCATGGTGAAAGCTGAGAGTTTCTTGTTTCCCCCCCACCCCGGCACCAGGTAGGATCCTGGAGACCCTGGACCGGGAGCGCCTGACCAACCACACGCTGGTGTACTTCACCTCCGATAACGGGGGTCGCCTGGAGGTGCAGGAAGGAGAGGCCAAGCTGGGGGGCTACAACGGGATCTACAAAGGTGATGTGCAGAGAGACCCCATGTGTCTGAGTTTCATCCCTCCAGTGGCGTGTACGTCACTGTGCCTGCATGTGCATTCATTTACAAACTCGGTTTGGAGAATTTTGTGGGAGTTGTTCCCTGTTACGAAACCAGATGGAAAAAGGTGCAAGTTTGTAGGTGGTTCCTGAGAATTTAAGACCAAAGTGCCTGAAGTAATGAGAGCCTCCTGAGTGAAAATGCAGAGGGTCTCAATGACCATCTAAAGCAGGTCTCTCAGGCTTGGCACTCTGAGCATTTGGGCCTAGATGACTCTTTGATGTGGGGTGTTCTGGGCACTGTAAGGTGTTAAGCCATGTCCCTGGTCATCACCCTAGAGTTGCCAGGAGCATCTACCACTCCTCTTAAAATAGTGACAACCAAAACTGTCTCCAGACCTTGCCGAGTGTCTCCCAGGGCCAAAGTCCTTTCTAGTTGAGAACCACTTCCACTAGAATAATACTTACCAGAGAACCCAAATCCAGGTTTTTAATGGAATGAAATCAATTATGTTATCACTATGCTTCAAACACTGTGAAATGATCAGGAAAGGAGGTGTTCATTTGGAGTGGGTGCCTTCTTCCTCATTGCGAGTGGACTCTTCTGACTTCTTTGATGTATGCTCTGCTAGATTATTCAGTAGCCCCACTGAGCCTGCCCTTATGGATGAGCAAAGCAGATCAAACAGAAGAGTTTAAAAATGAATTTGGTGTTTGCTACTCCCCTCCGACCACCCCAACCCCAATCAAAAAAGTAAAAGGGTGTCAAACTTGTCATCATTATGAAAGTCAGAACTTTAGGAGTTCCTTGTACTTTATGAAACAATTTAGGATAGATGGGTAGATGATGGATGGATGCATGGATGAATGAATGGAATAGAGAGATGATGGAATACATACGCACAGATGGATGGATGGATGGATGGATGGAAAGATGGATGGATGGATGGATGGATGGATGGATGGATAGATGGATGGATGGAAAGATGGATGGATGGAAGGAAAGATGAATAGATGGGTGGATGGTTGCAAAGATGTGATAGGTAAAATTAATAGGTAGATAGATGATAGATACATTGGTTGATCCATGGATAGGTAGATAGATAGATAATTGATACATAGATAGATAGATTGTAGATAGATATAATAGATATAGATAGATAGATATAGATATATAGATATCTATATATAATAGATCTATATCTATATATAATAGATATAATAGATATAATAGATAGATATATAGGTATATCTATATATAATAGATAGATATAATAGATACATTGTAGATAGATATAATAGAAACATTGTATACTTTGATTGACAGCAATTGAGCTCCTACATGTATTCACCTTTTCTGGCGGGTCATGCCAACTTGCTGTAGACCTACTGTTAATTAGCGTAGACTAAATTGTTGACAAGCCTAGCAGCAAAGGTGTGTAATAAAATTAATATATGCCATTATATATGTGTTGATTTTAATAGTGACATTGCATGTGTGTGTGTGTGTGTGTGTGGTGGGAGGTTGTGTGTGCATAAAACCATCACTCTAAAAAGTGCCTTCACACACCTCTCAAAGAAGTACAGCAAAATTGTTGTGAGCCACTTTTATCTTTGGAACTGACCCCCAGCTCACCAGGAGGAGCTGAATCGATTTGAGAGACAAATTTTGGTGTCTGCATAGAGGATTAGATTTATAGTAGGTCCTAACACAAGCGCTGGCTATTAAATAGGACTGTGAAAATGTCAAGGTGGGATTACATGTGCTCTTTTGTTTGTTGCTTATTGGTAATAAAAACACAAACTCAGTGCAGGGAGCTTGTTAAGTTTTCCAGAAAGAAGGGTGCTGCTGTGGAGCTGGGATGGATTTGGACACTGGCTAGCCTGCAGTCTTTGTCCCTAAATGTTTTCTCAATTAATGTCTCCCCATTTCTGCATGGAGATACCCCATCTTGTCTTTTCTTTGTAATTCATACTGCCAGAGTAACCAGCACGTAAAAGTTGTTCCATGAACATTTCATGCTTGTCCTACTTTGGAAGAGTTTCTGCCCACCCCACCCAGAGAATCTCATTGTCTGTATGTCTGTATGATCTTGACTATGTCATTTGGCTTAGGACTATACATCTATTCTGCAATGAACATCTTGACCTCAGGATAGGTCCTAAAGCAAGGGCTCACCTATTTTGTGCTCAGAAACACCCGAAACATCCCTTGTCTGAGATGGGATCTCAACGCTTTCTCCACCTCTGCACCATTCACGTTTCTATGTCCATCTTTGTCCATATGGAAGATCACTGAATAAAGTCCAAATTCCTTATTTTCTCTCAAGGATTAGCATGGCCTGGGTAGAACCTGTTTCTCTGGTCTTGCTTGGAGCCTCATTTACTTCTCCATCTTTTAGATCCCAGTGTGATTCCAATAAAGACTGAAGATTTGTTAGGTTATGGAAAGTTCTCTTTTCTCATAGTAGGGAAACTGTGTGGCACTCATTGGCACATAATAATGCACCGTATTAGGACATCACTTGTTTTTATTTATTACAGCTGGGTCTGTCACCTGATGGCCACTTTCACAAGTTGAGTTTCAGCTTCTGGAAAGCAAGAAATATATCTGAGTTTGTCTGTATCTCTCTCCGTGTGTGAATATAGCACATTGGCATGAATTTGGCAAGAGACAGAAAACGTTCCATCTAGATGCAATTCCCAACTGAGTGGAGAAATATGGTTGACTTGACTTCATCATTGACTTTCATCTTTGGTTTCAGGTGGCCGGGGGATGGGCGGATGGGAAGGGGGCATTCGTGTCCCAGGAATATTCCGGTGGCCGACAGTCTTGGAGGCTGGGAAAGTGATTGATGAACCAACGAGCCTAATGGACATTTACCCGACCCCGTCTTATATAGGTGGAGGGATATTGCCCCAGGACAGGTATGGAAATAGCTCCAGCCACTCACCTCTCCCACTGTCTTAGAAATTGTGTAAGATTCACCTCTTTTTATTGTTGTTCTTTTCATTATAAAATGAGTGAAGATATGTAACGAGGTTTTTTTTAAGAGTCCATTCTTCTTCCCTCCTTCTCTCCCCTCCTCCTCCTACTTTTCCTCTTCTTCTCCTCCTTCTTCTTCCTCCTTCCCCTTTCTCTCCCTCCTCCTGTCATAATATGTGTGACCAAATCATGCCTCTCTCACCACTTTGCTGATCTCTCCCTCTTGCCTAAGAATCACTGATGGCCGGAATCTAATGCCCCTGCTGGAAGGCAGGGTGTCCCACTCGGAGCACGAGTTCCTCTTCCACTACTGTGGGGTCTACCTGCACACAGCCAGGTGGCATCAGAAGGACTGTGAGTATGAAGATGGCAGACATGTGGGAACACAATAAAGACATACCCTGTTTTCTGTTCCTCTTGGGGGAAGTTGGGCCATGGGCAAATAGCACCCAGCCATGATGATTCTTTTTCCTTAGAGAAGTTAGTTAACCAGCCATTGCCATGTGGTAGATTTTAGAGGTCTGTAAGCTCATGTGCATGAATACATCAGAGTGCAAAAGAGACAGAAAGAGAGAATATGAATATCCAGAACCAAGGACATGGAAATAATTATCAAGAAGGAATAAAGTCTGCAGTGTAACTCCCACAGCAGTTACCATCCCCTTCTTGTCAATCATCTCCTCCTTACCTTTATACTATAGGATTCATGGAAACAAATAGAAATTGACAAGAGATATTCATTTCCTTATATCTGTAGACACTAGAATTCTTACTTGATGGGAGTTAACTTAATTTGCAGAAAAGATATGGGTTTTTCTTCCATGTGACCCCTCACCTGTGGTGTAATCCATTCTTTAGGTTAGTGTGGATCAATCTCCCCATAAAACTAGAACAAACCCACAAAACCTCCAGATTCTGTCTCAGTTAGGGGCATGATCAATGGTAAGTAACAAAACCAAACAGCTCCCCTCAACAGCAAGAGTTTTCCAAATTAAACTATAAAAGGTTAAACAAATAGAATTTTACTTATATTTTCATAATTAGGATTTCAGAAGTTGGAAGTGCAGAGCTGGTACAGTGCTCAAT
Source organism: Mellivora capensis (assembly GCA_004024625.1). Classification (NCBI taxonomy): domain Eukaryota; kingdom Metazoa; phylum Chordata; class Mammalia; order Carnivora; family Mustelidae; genus Mellivora; species Mellivora capensis. The sequence continues at coordinate 16,770 of PISX010028444.1, read as the reverse complement.
GCCATGACCAGGATCTGGGTTCTTTCTCTATTTCTACTTGGTCCTCTCTGGCATGCCCGTTTCCATTCTTATGCTCCTTCTAATGGTCTGGTTGAAAAGTGGTTGCTGTTTCTCCAGCCATCACCTCTGCTCTCCATACAGGAGGGAGACAGAAGAGGAAAGGGGGTAAAGGACTGAGTTAGGGGATTTGGCCTAATTTCATTAGAAAATCATAGCCTTTCTGCAAAACCCCACCCACAGACTTCTGTGTAAGCCTCATTGATCAGACGCTGGGAAACACTTAAGATTTTTCCATCTAAAATTGATTTCTGGAAATAGAACCACTAACCATTTATTCAGGAAGAAAGAACGGAAACAAGGAAGGAAGAGAGAAAGAGGGACAGAGGGATGAAGAAAAGAACAAGGAATGATGGATCCTGACAAGTCACCTTGGTGAGTATCAAACCTGAAACTGGTATTTAGCCTTACAACATTTTCCACTTTGCCTATGCCATGTCAGAGAAAAGTAGCAACTGGAGTTAGAATTTCCAGGATCAGGGCCACCAGGATGGTTCAGTTGGTTAAGCATCTGCCTTTGGCTCAGGTCATGATTTCAGGGTCCTTGGATCGAGCCCCACATTGGGCTCCCTGCTCATCAGGGAGTCTGCTTCTCCTTCTGCCCCTCCCTGCGCTCAGGCTTTCTCTCTCTCTCTCTCTGTCAAATAAATAAATTAAATCTTAGAAAAATAAACTAAAATAAGTTTATCAATTGTTGGCAAAAGTATTTGAGAAATATATTTTCAATGGAAAGACTCCTAAAAGAGAAATCTAGCATTCCAATGGAGTTCTGTTTTCCAGGTGCAACTGTGTGGAAGGTCCATTATGTGACTCCCAACTTCTCCCCAGATGGAGCTGGTGCCTGTTATGGAAGTGGCATGTGTTCATGCTCTGGAGATGTCACCTACCATGACCCTCCACTGCTCTTCGACATCTCCAGAGACCCTTCTGAGGCCCGACCTCTTAACCCTGATAATGAAGCGTTATGTGACTCTGTGGTCAAGAAAATCGAGGCAGCCATCAAAGAGCATCGCAAGACACTCACACCTGCCCCACAGCAGTTCTCGGTGTTCAACACCATTTGGAAACCATGGTTGCAGCCCTGTTGTGGGACTTTCCCTTTTTGTGGGTGTGACAAAGGATATGACATCCTCTCCACTGCTTGGTGAGCAGAAAGGGGACGCTTGTTCCCCACCACCAACACACTGTGACAGAGGTCATGGGAACAGCTCTCAGCTGACTCGTTCATTCCATGTGGGACAAATAATTATGCTTTCCACCATTTTTTTTAAACCCTCAGATTTCAGTTCTTTCTTCAAGTCATGTCCAGGAGCTCAGCGTAGTGAAAGTGGACCTGGACACCAGTGTACTCGGAGTAGAGCATTTGTGGTGTCGTGTTTTTATATAATTGTGTCATTGTTCAAGCAAGAAGATAGACCAAGGTGACCTTCTGGAGATTCTTCTGGGTCTGTGGTTCTTGGAAGATGATTAGAAGTGGTAGGTCTGATGGCATTGTATTTATGTGGTTATGGTAGAAACCTCTACTTGCAGATCTTGAACCCAGACATCTTATTTTTATCATCAGTGATGATAAATATTTTGTTTCAACCTGAAGCAGATGTTGTACAGAACACTGGTAGTGATGCCCTACTCATTTCCACTCCTTGATTTTTTTTTTTTGTTTGTTTCCTTCTCTTTCTGTCTTACAAAATTCCCGCCTACAGGTCTTGGTTCTTCTTGGTAACCTTTGACTGGGGAGGACTTGTTGTGTCTTGGTGTTTTTATGTGTAAAATGCGGGAAACCAGAGTCTATTGGACAGAGTAGCTGTGTGCACTACATGCATTAATTCACCTGAAATCACCATATGTACAGTAAATAATCAATGTTATTGTAATGGATGTTGTAATTTTCTTCAATTGTAATTCATCATATTCCATGAAGTACAGAGTAGGAAGCGTAGAGATGAGGCAGTATTTAAAATAGAGAAATATGGATGAAAATGTTTTTAATTGATGAAAGGCATTCAGGAAGCACACAGAAAACAATTCTAAACAGCATTAAAAAAATAAATCCATTCCTCGGACAATCATGGGAAAACTGCAGATTATAAAAGACCAACGAAAGAACTTTAAATCAACCAGAGGGAAACATCACATTTCCTATGAAATAAAAAGAATTAAAACAAGAGTAGGTTTGCTAGGGCCCCGAGGAAGCCACAAGACAACAGAGTATTATCTCCTCAAACTGAGAGAAAATTGTCAACCCAGAACTACCGACTCAAGTTATTTGATAATGATGGTGAAAATTTAAAAAACACAGATAGCTATTATTTTAGAGTTCTTTTTTTTTAAAGATTTTATTTATTTATTTGACAGAGATCACAAGTAGGCAGAGAGAGAGGGGGAAGCAGGCTTCCTGCTGAACAGAGAGCCCGATGCGGGGTTCGATCCCAGAATCCTGGGATCATGACCTGGCTACTAGGTAGCAGCTCAGAATCCCCTTCCAATCTTTTCTCTTTAACTGCTTGTTTTGTGTTTGTCTGGTCTGTGTGTGGTTCTGGTACGAGATACAAATCTGAGCTAAGCTTTCATGCAGTGTTTACAACAATCTCACTCGGGCTCTTTCTTTTTTTTCTATGATGTTCACCTTTCTTTACATCCGTTTTGGATGTTTTGGGCTCTACCTTGAATCCTTTCTGAGGTTTAGCTGCCCCTTGTGGTATCATCTGTAGATCATTTGTGGATTCAGAGCCTTAAAAATGAGAAAAAAAACCGTCAGCTCTGGATTTCTTCTTCTTCCCAATGTTGACTTTTCTCCAGAATCTGCCCTTTTTTTTTTTTTCCATCCACTCTACAGAGCTTTCAGTACTTCATTTTTGTACTTTGTGTAGAGATCATAGCTATGATCTCTGGGAAGATGGGTCTGTCAAGACCTTGCTCATTCATTCTTGAAATAGACATCAGAACAATCGTTTTGAGCCAATGGTTCTGGGGATCAGACATTGCAGTAATTCGCTTCAACCATCCTCAATGACACTCCTGGAAAGCAATCCCACATTTAAAGAAAGTAGGATATCAGACTGGAAGGATCACTGAGAAGGGGTAAATAGAAACTATTCATGGTCATAAGGCTTTAAAAAAGGCAAAAAGAAAGGAAGAAACTTTTGGCTGAATGAATGATTTGACCCAACAAAACTATATCACCTCATCAAAGAATTTCAAAGTCACACCCTATTGTTTTGTCTTATAAAACCCACAATTTGTAAGTCACGGTCCTGGTCATAAGACAGCTGAGTGTGTTAATAGTTTTCTCCTTGAGATATGAAGAAGTTTGTGTCTAGATATCACATACTATTTTGGAGGGGGTGGGTTTTTTTGGATGGGAGGGTGTTTGATTGTAAGATTCATTTGTATAAAACAGATATTGAATTTATGCTCATGAGCTTGCTTCTAGTAGAAAAGAAGACTGTTGGGGCACCTGGGTGGCTCAGTGGGTTAAAGCCTCTGCCTTCGCCTCAGGTCATGATCTCAGGGTCCTGGGATCGAGCCCTGCATCGGGCTCTCTGGTCAGCAGGGAGGCTGCTTCCCCCTCTCTCTCTGCCTGCCTCTCTGCCTACTTGTGATCTCTGTCTGTCAAATAAATAAATTCTTAAAAAAAAAAAAAAAAGAAGAAGAAGACTGTTTTCTCCTGCGGGAAGCCTGTCCATGGTTTACAAGACTCATCCATAGGGTTCACACTACCTGCAGATGGCCATATCTTGCCTTACTTTCTGCTTCTTTGAGGCTAATGTTAGCTGTCTTCTGGCTTCTAGCTCCTTCTCTCTTCAGTTCAATGCTTCCCTAAAAGATGAGGAGTATCAGGATGGAATACAGAGTCAGTGTGTAGTGTATCACTGCGTAAAGGAATTAATCCACCATGACTTCCCTGTGTGAATATACAGAGTAGGTGAAATGGCATAAAAACACTACGGAAAACATGCTTATGAAGTCATGCATTCCAAGGGTATTCACCTGAGAGGAGTGAGACACAGGTCATGAAAAGCCCTTCTCAGGGATGTTTGTAGAACACAGTGGTTTCCAAACAAACTAGTCAAGAACTGGTTTGTTTGTCTTCTTATGGAACTGAGTTTTTGCCCTATCTTTATCAGATTTTTTCTCCTTTCTCCTAAACTTCAGGTTTTGGGCTTTTCTATAAACATTGTATTCATAATAGCCATTAATTCCTTCCAGTCAATTGATAGAATAACTGAGATTCTGTCTTTCATTGATAGAATAATAGATAAACAAATTGCAAAGCATGGAGTATTACGCAACAGTGAACAAGAAGACACCACAGATGTACATGATACCTATAGAAGAATTTCAAAGCCACGATGCTGAAATTAAGAAATAAGGCACCAAAAAGAGTACATATGGTATTATAGTACTATTCTATTTATATGAAACTCTTGAAAAGGACAATAGAATCTAGAGTAGGAGAAAGCAAATCCATGGTTGCCCAGGGCTTGGATTTGAGGGGGACAGATAGATTTCCATGGTGGTTACATTAGTATAACATTCGTTTTTGTTTGTTTTTTTTTCTTTGTCAGATATCATTGGCCTTGACACCTAACAGGCACTATTTTGTTGTATGTAAATTATTAGTTGATAAAATTGACAATTTAAAAACTGTACCTTCTAACGTATTTATGCACTGGCCTCTAAATTTCTCGTTGTGAGCTCACAGGGTGGTAGACATTGCTTTTGTACACATTGCTATCTAAAAATAAAACTGGTCTATCCTGAAAATGCACTTAATTCAGTCTAAATTCAGTTAGGTTTTGACACTCATCCTTAACCATGTAACAAATACCTGAATGAGCTCCTTTTTAAGGCACTAAAATGTATTGTTCTTTGTTTCCCTCAGATCTTTATTTGTCCTCATTTGCAACATAGACTCTTGTTCTGTTGAGAAATGCATTTCATCTTGACACTCATGTAGATTGCCCTCAGAGAGAGAGGGAGAGACAGAGGGACAGACAGAGCAAGAGAAGAGAGAGAAAGCAAAATGAGAATTACAGAAGAAACAAAACTCAAAATCCTACAAATACTAAAAGAAAAAGGGAAAAACCAATATGAAATACTTGGTAAATGAGATGCTCGGGAGGCTGGTGGCCCTTGGGTTCACTTGGTGGAAATGTCCCAAGCCACACACTTGCAGTTGTACTTCTTCTGTGTATATTTCAATAATAAAATTATGTAAAAAACAGCTTTTGACGTGTTGTTCTTACATGCTCATACATGCATTTTCCATTAAAAAAAAAAAACATGCAAAGCATGTTAACATCAAGATAATTCTCAAGGACTGAAAAGAAATTTAGGGCTGCAAAAGAGAGCTGTGAGGGATTAGGCTGGTTTTCTGGTTGTTTGGTTGCTTGGGAACAAAGGAGACAAAGGGGAAGGGGTGTTCCCCAAACAAGGAGGAAAGCCACCAACCTTGAGGGCTCAGCTCCTGCAGCTCAGATAAATGTGTTTTTTAAACACGCCGTGCAACTCCTGTGAGGCAAGTATTATGACCTCCGTTTTCCCATGGGGAAAATGAATTTTAGAGGGCTTAAGTAATTACCCCAGCTGACGCAGATGTCCTAAAGCACACTGCTACCTCTAAGCAGGGAGTAAGGTGGCGAGGGGTAGTTGTGTTTTCCAGACCTTTTCTTGGCTTTGTTCCTGTTCCTGTGGGAGCCTTGGTGGCCTTCCTAGAGCCTTGTAAATACCGACTTTTGTACGACTTTTAAAGATAACACTGTAACCCTGTGTTTTAGATACTTTGAAGTGCCGCTGATCACTGGCCTTTGAAGATCTAATCTTGCACGTGTTTAAAAAAAGAAACAAAGAGACAAATGTGAAGATGGCTCTCTTTACCAGTCAGAAAGCTTAAATATTCCTCTCTGTGAAATTTTGTTCACTTTCCCCGTTCTCATACTCCTCTGCTGTACAAAACAGTTATAAATGATTTCTACTTTTAAAAAAAAATTTTATTATTTTTTTAATTTTATTTATTTATTTGACAGAGATCATCAGTAGGCAGAGAGGCAGGCAGAGAGAGAGGAGGAAGCAGGCTCCCCGCGGAGCAGAGAGCCTGATGCGGGGCTGGATCCCAGGACCCCAGGATCATGACCTGAGCCGAAGGCAGAGGCTTTAACCCACTGAGCCACCCAGGTGCCCCCTTTTTCAATCTTTTAAGAAAACCTTTTAACAAAAGAAATGGGTGGAGTTGGAGGAGGAGGTTTCTCATTCCACAGAAGGTCATGTAATGGTTATTCAGGGCAGCAGGCTAGCTATATTGGGATCTCATGGGTCTAAAGGAACAAGATTGAGGGGCTACAGATTGGAACCGGGAGGGAGGGAACGACAGTAGGAGAAGCAGGCAGCAGATTTCTGAAGAGGCAGACAGAGTAGTCTGTTCAGGGGCTGAGAGAGAGGCCATGTCCCCCTGGAGGTCAGTGTGCAAGAGCCTTCGTTTGCCCACTAGCAGGCTGTGGCACCGTGAGCATGACGTGGGTTTCTCTACAGATCCGTCGGCAGTCAAGTCAGAGGAGATCCGGAGAAGGGAGCCAGAGCGAGGAGGTCCCTTGGGGCCTAGATGCTTCCAGATGGTACCCGTTGCAAACCAGGAGCTGCCATCCATGTCCGGGGAACAAACGGACCCGAAAAGGTGGGCACGGAGCTGCCTCCAAAAAGGTTTTTAATTCATCTCTCATGGCAGTCAGTGATTGCCTGCTTGTGTTTCAGTGAAATCGAACAATCCCAAACGCACCTCCATTGGCATAGGACATGATCTCAGAGCTGACCGGTTTTTTGTTTGTTTGTTTGTTTTTTAGGACATTTTCTTAAGTATTACTAGGATGCTTTCTTGAGGATTGTGGAGTGATTGTGGTTTGGAAGGAACAACAACGTAAAGCAAGGTGTCCGCTAAGGTCTTTCCTGGTACGGCTCCCAGGACCTTCTTCCAGTACCATGAGCATCACAGAAATGGGCACATGAGCCTTTCTGGCTATCAGACTAGTAGATGACATGCATGGAGTCCTTTCCTTAAAGCCACCCCATGGTGTCTGGACTACCAAGCACATGAGCACCACATCTGAGACGCAACAGAGCCCTGCACCTTCTTCTTGAGGAGGGTTTTTGTTGGGTTGGTTTTTATGTTAATAAAGGATGGTCTTATGAATCATGGCTTTCGCCACCTGGACTTCGTTAGGAAAGAGGGAGGACTCTGCCAAAAATCCAGGGGGAAGTTTGGTTGCTGACATGGGAGCTGTCAGTTATCAGATCCTGCCTCTGGATGGACCTTCTGCTCTGGCTCCAGAAAGATTAAGTTGACTGGAAAACCAAGTGCAGGTCTGAATAATTATTTCCGAAGTAAGACACACCAAGGGTTGGGCATTTGAAACAAACAAAAACAGTGACAACACCTAGGAGTCCAAAGACAAGGAGTGGCCATAATATTTAAAAGAATTTCTGGGGGCACCCGGGAGGCCCAGTCAGTGAAGTGTCTGCCTTCAGCTTAGGTCATGATGCCGGGGTCCTGGGATGGAGCCCCGCATGGGGCTCCCTGTTCAGTGGGGAGCCTGCTTCCTCCCTCTCCCTGTGCTTCCCTCCCTGCTCATGCTCTCTCTCAAATAAATAAATAAAATCTTAAAAAACAAAACAAAGAAACAAACAGAAAAAAAAAAAAAAGAATGGAACAAGCCTAAATCTATCATTTCTGCTTATTGGCAAAATTAATATATATAAAACATAAATTGCATGTATTTTTTTAAAGTTTTATTTATTTATTTGACAGAGATCACAGGTAGGCAGAGAGGCAGGCAGAGAGAGAGGAAGAAGCAGGCTCCCTGCTGAGCAGAGAGCCCGAAGCGGGGCTCAATCCCAGGACCCTGAGATCATGACCTGAGCGGAAGGCAGAGGCTTAACCCACTGAGCCACCCAGGCGCCCCTAATTTCATGTATTTTTATATAAATATATGTAAATTTATCTATAAAATAGAAACATTTATTTTATATATTTTGTATATAAATATATAAATGTATTTATCTATGAAAAATTATAGCATCCCCTAAGTTTAAAGGGGCCTCTTATACATTTCCCCCTTTTCCTGCTTTAAAGCTTCGTTTTGGGTCTTGGGTGGAGCCGCACGTTGGCTTCCTGCTCATTGGAGAGTGTGCTTCTCCCTCTGCCTCTTTCTGCCGCTCCCTCTACTTGTTCTCAATCTCTGTCTCTCTGCCAAATACAGACTTAAAATCTGCAAAAAAAATTAATCACAATATTGGGACAGAGCTATTGGCAACAAAGAGTGCCGTCCTCCTCACCCCGAGAACAAAAGTCAGGGGCTTTTCCAGACAAAGCGGAACGCCCGTGAATGCTGTTTTAGAAGGCGTTTGGATGGGTGTTGCTGGCAGAACACGGATCTTGGCGGAGCCTGACTCCTTACTCAGAAAGAAAATAAATAAAATTAAATGAACCTGACTCCTTACTCAGGTTTTCCCTAATCCAAGTGTCCTAATGCGGCGGGTGGCAGGTGTGCGGGCTTGGAGGATGTATGGTTTGGCTCCGATCTCCAGTTCATGGTTCTGCCACCAGGACACAGCAGAAGTCCACGTCCTGAATGTCCTCCTGGGTCCATCCCACCTTCCACAGAAGGGACCCGGGTCACCCGCTGGCTCCAGACTACAGAGTTTATCTACTGTGTGTGTATATGTACATGTGTAACTGCCCCTCAGAACAATGTGTTACTTAAACTATAACCCCTGGATGATTTTACTAGTTACCAAGCACACTGAGATTCGGCCTTAAGAAAAACATATACTGGCAATAGGTCTTTGGGGGAAAGGAGGATATACGACCTTGGAGCGGATCAGCTGGGAACTCGGGCCAGCTCAGGGCGGATCGCCGCCTGCTTCCCTTTTCTGTTGTCGCTCCTTTCTCTTCCCAGAAGCGCCCGTTGTTAGTTGGACGAGTCCTTTGAATGTGCTTGGTTAACTATAAACTTTACCCTCCTCCTTGTTTGTCCACAAGACTTGCGACTCCTGTTTGACCTTCATCGGTTCCTCTGTTGGCTATTGTTTCTATCTAATAACAGTGTGGCTGAGGGGTTGCGCGGGGCAGCCGTCCTTCCACTGTTGTCCCCTGCTCCCTTTCTCTTGCAGCTGACTTGTTTGTGCCTAATTCTGCTCCCGTGCGCCGACTGGGAGCGGCAACATGAGGTGTCCAAGTTGTATCTACATGTGGAGCGTACACATATACAAAGTGTATCTCCTGTTGTCTCTATGGACTTGGGGGTGTAAACGTTGTATCTGCTTGTGGAGTGTATCTACTGTGTGTCTATAGGTACGTGGGGTGTACATGTTGTATCTACATATGGAATGTACACATGGACACAGTGTATCTGCTGTGAGTCTAGATGTACACACAGTATCTATATTGTATCTATATTGTATCTCTAGGTGGTACATATATATAGACCATATATATGTGATGTGTATATATAATATATATGATGTGTACATATGTATGGAGTATACGTGTGGTATATAGACATGGTATGTAAATGTTATATATGTATATGGCTTATGTAAGTATAAATATGTATATTTATAAATACACATATTTTATAGATATATGTCATATATAGAGATGAGTCACTTGTCCTGAGGGATTTATAAACAAATTTATTTCATTCTTTACAGGAACCCTGCGGGGCAGGACTGGTTATTATCCTCATGTAATATTTAGCTGAATTTCCCCGATCACTCAGGTGTAAGTGGTGAAACTTAGAAAGACCCCAGACCCCAGGGTCTTCACCCAGCATGCTTGTAAACTCTCTGAACACCACGATCAAAATGTAGCAATCAAGGAATTTGTCTGCTTGATCAAGGAAGATGGAATTCTTGAGGAAATACATAAAGATATCACGCTGTGTGTTAATCATCCTTCAATAAAACTAAATGAATTAAGTAACAAATTAATTTAAAGATCTTATTTATTTATTTGACAGAGAAGACGAGCAGGGAGGAGGGGCAGAGGGAGAGGGAGAAGCAAGGAACCCTGCTGAGCAGGGAGCTCCACTGGGGTCTGAACTTGAGACTTGGTCCTGGGACCCCAAGAGCATCACCTGAGCTAAATCAGATGTTTAACTGACTGAGCCGCCCACATGTCCCAAATAAAGAAATTAGAGAAATTACTAAAGTAACATAAAGTAAATAAATAAAAAATAAGGTGAAATAAATTAAATTTAAAAATAGGAAACATAAAGAAAATTAATTAAATGAAATAAACTAAATTGAATAAAATAAAATAAATGACAAAATGAATAAAGTAAATAAAAATGGAATAAGTAAATGACAAATAACTAAATAAAATCAAACAAGGGAAATAAAGTAAAATTAATTTATTAAATAAAATTAGATAAAAAGTAACATATATTAAATAAAATAATAAAACACAATGAATTAGACTGAATAAATGAAATAAATAACAAAATAGATAATAAATTAAATACATAAATTAATTGAAGAAATAAAATGAATGACCTAACATGAATCAGTAAAATAAGGTCAATAAAATAAATTAGATTCATAAATTAAATAAAACAAGTGCAGCCAAGCCCCTGCTGTGTTCCACACCCCGTTCCATCTGTCAGGGTCACCCCAGTGACATGGCTACGACATTTCCCAGGTTTTGCAACTAAGGACACAGGTGCTGGTAGACAAGGAGGAGCCTATCTAGGGACAGAGACTTATCTGCTAACGGAGAGAGAGAGTGGATGGCCTGCCTGCCTTCAAGGCCAGGAGCACAGACGTGGTTTCTGGTGGCCGTCCCCCAGAATGTCACCTGTTCCGGGGGACTCTTCCTGGGCAGGACGCAGGCACTGCCCACCTCACGGGTCCCAGCTTCCCAGATCCTGTGGGGCCACCATTTCTATTTCTGCCAGCCACGAAAGCCTGGCCGACAGAAGTGTTCCTTTCCTTCTCCATTCAAGATTCCAAGATGTCCTGCGTTCTGTCATCACCCGGAACATTCTGTGTGGACTCGTTATGTCCTACCCCCTTACTGCCCTAACCTGAGGGACACTCATGAGAATTCTCACTCCCGGTGTGGTGGGAGAACCAAGCCTTCCCTTCCACTGGGCTTGCTGCCCCACACCAAGCTGCCCCCATGGAAGACAAAGGCTCACCTTTCAAAATTTCCCACATTCTCCAGCAGGTTCTCCATCTAGATGTACGTAGGAGCTCACTCTCCTCTTAGCAACTTAGCAAATGTCTTCACCCACATTTAATCTGTCGGAGAGGACTTCCTTTTGATTCCTTCCTTTGTGTTCCTGTTTCAGTAGTTGACTTTGCCTCCTGATCATTAAAAATATATTTTTTAATATATGTATATATTTATTTGTTATATATTACTAGAATATATGCTTATTATACATCACTAGAATATATTTTATACATATTACTAGTATATATGCTTATTATATATTACTAGAATATATATTTATTATACATATTACTAGATTATATATTTATTACATAGTACTACAATATAGATTTATTGTATATTACTATAATATATCTTTGTAGTGTATTACTATAATATATATTATTACTATAGTATATGTTCATTATATATAACTCTATTATACATTTATTATATATTACTATAATATATATTCTTGTTTTATTTATTTAGTTAGGTTTTATTTTTTATTATTTTTTAATTTTTAAAATTTTTAGTATTTATTATTTTTTATTTTTTAAAAGATTTTTATTTATTGGACAGAGAGAGAGCGATCACAAGCAGGCAGAGAGGCAGGTGGAGAGAGAGGGGGAAGCAGGGTCCCTGCCGAGCAGAGAGCCCGATGCAGGGCTCTCATGTGTGTTATTAGGATATCTGACCAATATGGATGGACACGATAGACACTTGTTGTAAGAAAAGTCCTTGCATTCCCAAAACAGAAATTGTACATATAAGCTCACCCCCACGCCCTATGGTTTGCAGACAGAGGCTTCCTACAGAAAATTCTGGAAACCCCTCTGGACTCAGCACCTCTCTCCCCTTGAAACCATAGCTTTGAGCTAAGGGGAGGGGTATTGGCATTGGTTGCATAGGAATCTGGACATGCCAGAGTGTCTTTGGGGCCTCGGACAAGCCCCTGGGTCAGGCTCTGAAGGAGCAGTGATGTGTTGCGGTAAAAATACAAACACGTTTTAAGAGAAAAGAAGAGAGGTTCTCGAATATACTCTCCTTCATATCTAACGATGTGTGGGCATATTCATCCTCAAAGGAGATGGTAGTGGGTATGAGATACTATAGTCTACCTTGCTCAGGGAGGGTTGTATCAACCAATGATGCATGACGGTGGTGGGGTCTCCCTTGCGTGATTGTGACCTTGAACAATCCTTACTTTTCAGAGAACACACACCTTGTATTTCAGGTCATGTTCCATCTGGAGGACACAGGTCTGGGCAGCGCCAAAGCTGCTGGGCACCCACTGAGTGGTGGACGCGGGTCTTCATCATAACGTCGAATGTGGCCATGGAGGTGGTGTCAAGATGCCACAAGGCACAATTGTACATGAAGTGTATGAGTTATAAGGTACAATTACCTTGTAACTAATTTAACAACAAGTGCAGGGGAGGTGACTGAAACCGCGATGGCGAACAGAGCAAGCCCAAACCAGCAAATGCACTTGAACCCGAGGAAACCAAATTTGAAGAAGAACCAGCCACAAACAGCAGTCCAGCTCAGCTTTCCCAAAAGCCATGGAGTTGACCTGCTGACAGCCATTCTGCACCTTTCCCGTGAAAGCCTTTCCCAGGCTCCTGTCCATACAGAGCTCTGGACCACATTAGGTTTGCTGATGCCCACTGCAGATTGACCATTGAGTTTGCCAGGTAGGGAACCGTGTAATGACCCAATGAGGGAGGGGTGGTCAGGGAGGGACCTTCTGGGGGCACCATGATGGTGGAGCAGAGCCCAGGGATGGAGAAGGGGGATGGCCCCTGGACAGCCTTGGAGAGGAGCTAAGTGAACTTTGTGTGTGTGTCTGTGTTCCGGGGGAGGTAACAGGCCAGGGTTGAGGGCCCGTTGTGGATTGAATGGGATCCCCCACCCCTAAACCACATGCTGAAACCCTAATTCCCCAGAATGTCATTGTATTTGGACATAGTGTAATCAGCTATGTTAAGGTAAGGTCATCCTGGAGTCACGTGGGACATGACCTGATGTCCCTATAAAAAAGGCAGAAAATTTGGACACAGACACATGAGAGAAGGCCATGTGGACATGAAGGCAAAGGTAGGACCAGTCAAAGGACACCCAAGACTGCCGGCAGGCTTTGGAAGCTCGGGCGAAGACATGAAACAGCCTGTCCCCTGAAGCCTCCAGGAGGAACCAGCCCTGCCCCGCCTGGATCTCAGTGGCCCTGCCCCACGGGGATCTGGGACTCCTGGTCTCCAGAGCTGCGAAACGGCTGTTGTTTTAAGCCACCCAGTTTGTGGGCATTTGTAGCAGGAGCTCCAGGAAACTTGTGCACGGTCCATCCCTACATCTGTAAGCTTCCAAAATTCTGTGTCTACTTCTCCCGAATAGAGACAAACTATATTTTATTTTTGTAGACAAACTATATTTTAATTAAATATATACTTAATTTGTTTTTCTTTCCCGATGTCTATAACCCTGAGTTTATTCTTTGCCCTTGAAGCTGAAAACAAGAAAACCAACAAATTACCAGGATGTGCCCATTCTTACCGTTTTGTTGGATTCTGAGCCAATCATAGTTTTAATCTGTTTGGACTCATGAAGAGAGTCTTGTGGATTTTTGTGGATTGGTGTGTGTGTGTGTGTGTGTGTGTGTGTGTGTTCCTTCTTGTTTTTCTGGAACTGCTTTCGTCATAGAGCTTGTGCATCTTTAAACGTTTATCTTCCACATGCTTCACTCTTTCTCGTTGGCTTGTCATAAATTTCCATCCCGCGTTCCGTGGGTTTTCTCTGTGGTATTAAGACTGTTGCCGGTTTTAATTCAGTGATGATTTCTCATTGTGAAGCATCATCCCTGCTTCTTTGTGGTGCCTCCCTTTGCCGGTGACAAAGTTCCACTGATGACATACTTTAGTGGTTTTAGCACGGCTTCTCTGTTTCATGGAGAAATTCCGTCTTGTGGTGTATTCCTAATTTTTAGAAGAAAGTCTTTGGTCTGTGTGTTGGATTATAGAGTCTTTCCCAGTGTCAAGTTATTTTCCTTGTATCTGAACTTTGGGCACTTCTTTTTCTGTGTGGTTATGTGGCACAAGGCAAGGGGAAAGGTTTACTTGACTTCGGGCTATGGTGGAGTGGATCGGGTCCGTCTTGAAGGAGGTGCTGACTGGGGTTGGGTTCTTGGAAAATGGGGACTCTGGGTTGTTCCCCAGAGTGGCTCGGATGTTGCCTGAGCATGTGGTCCCTCTGCCTGCCCCACCTTACATCCTCCTCCCTGTAGACATAGACAAGTCCCATGGGTGAGCAGCACACGAGCTAATGGGAACTCGCCATCCCAACCCGTGACCACAGCCCCCGTGTTCCTTGGTACCAATGATGTTTTAGTTTCCTCTTTGCCCTGATGATCCAACATCCCAGGCAGCCCTGCACCCTTGCTTTGTCCATCTTTTCCCCCTGGCCCTGGGGACCATCACAGCCTGTGGTTCATGCCATGTGGTTGGCTGGGACACCACAACCCATTACTTTGGTGTACATTCCTAAGGCTTTTGGTTTGTTAGTTTGATCAGACTTTTGGTTGACTGTTGGTTTTCTGAGCTGAACATTTCTTTTTTAAATGATAGCAAGACCCCGTCCTTTCTTTCTTGGGGTTATTTTGTTCATTGGGCAGAGCTTCCAATATTGAATTTTAATATTCGTGGAGATTTGGGTCAAAGCCACATTCCTGCCTGGATTTTCATGCATTTGTCTCGGCTACTGGGCTCATTAGCTGGCCCATGTTGGCCGTTCACAGGAGTGCGCACACACATGTACACACACACAGAGGAACACAGAGACAGCATGCATGTGAACACAGAGAAAGACAAATACATACGTACACAGACGCACAACACACAGGCACAAATATACACCCATATAAAGACACACACAGAAGCATACACAGAGACAGCATACATGTGCACACAGAGAGACACAGAGGCACGCATCAACACACATCCATGCAAAGACCCATATGCACACACATGGACACACACACATACATACACCCTTACACACACACATAAATTATCCCTTTGTAAATAAGAATGAAACATTCTATCATCAGTTTGCTGAGGTTCGTGTTTCTTTTTTTAAATGGTGGATATTTATGAATTGTACGGAGTGGTCTACGCCATCCCCGGCAATGTGACTTTGTCTACTTCCACCCAGTGAGGTCGTCTGTCACGTTAATCCGTGTCACAAATGCTGCCGACCGCTCTGTTATCAGTGCCGTAGCTCAGAGGCTGTGGGCTGGGGCTGGCACGACACCAAAGGCCCCGGTTGGATTTGGATTCTGGATAAGCAACAAATGCTTTTCCCTGGCGTCAGGTCCCCGTGCAGTATTTGGGACATATTTGTGCTAAAATGAACACAGATGTGTCACTGAAAGTCAAAGTGAGCTGGGGGCATTTATCTGCTACATCTGGTGACCCCGCGACAGTGGGATTCAGCCTGTGTGCTAGAGAACCATCTCTTCAGTGGCCCTGGTAAACCTGCATGGACGGGGCTGATGTGCTGGGCAGTGGCTGCAGGAGACATGCCTTTGTGTGCTCTCCAGTGACAGGCATGGCGTTCTCCACCTGATCCGGTTCTGTGGCTGCGGCGACATCAGGCGGGGCAATATTTTGGGGTAATAGTCTTCTTGCCCGGGCTGTTGTGTGTGGAAGCCAGGACTCAGACTCGTGGGGTTCAGCCTGCTCACCTCTTGTGCCTTTGGGGAGGAATCAAACGCACTTGTCCAAAACCACGATACAGACAATGCCATCCTAGAGGATAACCTTGAAGGAACAATGTTATCTGCACCATCACATTGTCTTTGCCATTGATGTTTTCCTTTTTTCAAATGTAATTGTTGCAAACTCAGCAATTAGCCATAAATCATGGAGCAGCTCTCCTTCACTGTCAGCTAGAATCCAAGCTTCAGGCGACAAAGTCCATGTTCCCAGCGTTTCATGATTTACTTCCTCCTAAGTTGCAAGGACTTCACCTGGAAAACCTGCACTTTCTGACCTACCTTAAATGCACCTTGTCAGGACTTCAGTCCAAGAGTTACCTTTTCCAAGATGCCCCTTTGAGGACATGAACAGAGATTTCTGCAAAGAAGACATCCAGATGGCCAATAGACACATGAAAAAGTGCTCCACATCACTCGGCATCAGGGAAATACAAATTAAAACCACAATGAGATATCACCTCACACCAGTCAGAATGGCTAAAATTAACGAGTCAGGAAATGACAGATGCTGGAGAGGATGCGGAGAAAGGGGAACCTCCTACACTGTTGGTGGGAATGCAAGCTGGTGCAACCGCTCTGGAAAACAGCGTGGAGGTTCCTCAAAAAGTTGAAAATAGAACTACCCTATGACCCAGCAATTGCACTACTGGGTATTTACCCTAAAGATACAAACGTAGTGATCCGAAGGGGCACGTGCACCCGAATGTTTATAGCAACAATGTCTACAATAGCC
>PISX010028443.1:0-21541 GCA_004024625.1 Mellivora capensis | reverse complement strand
TTTTGCATGTGTTGAGTTTGAGAAGTTCTTTATAGATCCTGGATATCAACCTTTTGTCTGTACTGTCATTTGCAAATATCTTCTCCCATTCCATGGGTTGCCTCTTTGTTTTGTTGACTGTTTCCTTTGCTGTGCAGAAGCTTTTGATCTTGATGAAGTCCCAAAAGTTCATTTTTGCTTTTGTTTCCTTTGCCTTTGGTGACATATCTTGAAAGAAGTTGCTGTGGCTGATATCAAAGAGGTTTCTGCCTATGTTCTCCTCTAGGATTCTGATGGATTCCTGTCTCACTCTCTGTCTCACTTTCTGTCCAATCTTCTCATTTCTCCATATGGCAGTTTTCCCAGAAGAGAGGACTGCCTGACACCTGGTCTATTTTGCCAAAATATTTGGTAAACTACTTAGAATTCTCATAAAATGAGGCTGATATAAAAAACACGAAAGTTGATCTTTCCTTGTTCAGTCTTATAGTTTATTTCTTCATCTATGACCTCCTCAGAACAAATTCCACTGACAATCCTCAAGATCCAAAATGAAACCTGGGTGGACTAACAGAAGCTCTATGGAGGATCATTTGGTAATAGATCTCAAAATTACACTGTTCAAAGCCTTCAACTTAACAATTCCATTTCTATTCATAGTCCCACATATGTACAAGGGCTATTGCATGCCAACACTATGCATCACAGTGTTGCAAAAGATTAGAAACAACCTAAATATCCATCAACAGGAGAATGGTTGAAAAAACAAAGATGATACTACATTCATGCAACAGAATATTATGTAGCTCTTAGGAAAGAAGAACCTAATCTGTATCTCCTAATATAGAACAAGACCAAAATATTATTTCATGAAAAAGCAAGGTACAAAACAGTTTACAACATGTTTCAGCTTGTGGGGAAATTTATTGCATTATATATCCTATAATTACACATAGACACGTGTTGGAGGGATTTGTATATACAAGGAGTTTGTCTGGAATATATACAAAAAAAAGAGGGACTGCCTCTGAGCAAGGGACACAGGGGACTCGGGGATAGGAATGTAGGGGAGATTTTTATTCTATGTCCTTTGTTTCCTTAAAATTTGTACTATGTGCAAATACTATGTTTTCTAAAACTAATTAGTGAAATTAAATGTGTGTCTGAAGAGGGACCCCATGACACTCCCAGTATTGTATCACACCTACGACAATGAAAATCATACTACTGCTATCATTTTTACAATGTTTTTTCTGGGATATTGAACTTGCAGACAAAGGAAATTATACATAGTTAAATTAGTCTGAAAAACAATTCTCTCTCCTTCGCCTCCTCTGCTCTGCATAAAAAGGAAAATCTGAAACGTTTTCAAAACCTGTATAATCCATTGCTTGTTTAGTCATTGGCATGATGGCAACACAGTGAAAAAAATGAGGAATGCTCCCAAACTTTCTTTGGAAACTGGCCAGTTTCATCTCGAAAGAGTCCTTCAGACATTATCTGCTTACATTTTCTCAGTGCACCCACCATCAGGGTCTGACACACTTTACCAAGAGTTTTATTTTGAACCAAAAGCACAAAGGGGGACCGAAACCTCAGTACCCCCATGGTTTAGCAGAATTACATTTTCCTCAGATTAGAGCAGAAGAGATGAGATTAGTCCTCTCGATAAACCCACTTTCTTCGGGAAAACCAGGGTTCTTAGGAAGCAAACACAACAGCATGTCTTTCCCCATCATATCCTCTTTGCTGGTCCACTTCCATACAGCCTACATTTAGACAACCCACATGTTATGGATCAAAGATGGCCACAACGGGGGTGCCTGGGTGACTCAGTGGGTTAAAGACTCTGCCTTCGGCTCAGGTCATGATCCCAGGGTCCTGGGATCGAGTCCCAAATCTGGCTCTCTGCTCAGTGGGGAGCCTGCTTCCTCCTCTCTCTCTCTCTCTGCCTGCCTCTGTGCCTACTTGTGATCTCTGTCTGTCAAATAAATAAATAAAATCTTAAAAAAAAAAAAAAAAAGACGGCCACGAATTCTTTGACATTCCTCTCCTTGGAAAGTGATGTCTGTTTCCATTCTTCTTGGTTCTGGGCCGCCCTGTGACTGCTTTGATCAATGGAGTATAGCAGAGTTGGTGCAATGCCATTCCAAGAGCAGTCTCGAAGAGAACTGACAGATTCCTCCTTGTTTTCTTAGAGTCCTAAGCAAGGCACTGTGTCAAACTCCAATTGCTCTCCTAGAAAGAGCATGTGGAGATGCCTTAGGGCAACATGGAGATGGAAAGGGGCCTAAAGTCACTCCTATCAGGACATCTGACTGTAGGTGGAACCATCTCGGACTCTTTGGCCCATGCCAACCACCAGCTAAAGAGCATCAAGTGACCCAGTCAATGAGACATGGAGCAGAAGAATCACCCAGCCAAGCACAGCCCAAATTCCTGACCCACAAAATTACAGGATATAATTAAATGTTGATTTAAGAAACTAAGTTTGGAGGTAGTATCTTATGCAGAAATAGATACCCAGGGGCGCCTGGGTGGCTCAGTCATTTAAGCCTCTGCCTTCAGCTCAGGTCATGATCCCAGAGTCCTGGGATCAAGCCCCACAGGGAGCCTGCTTCTCCCTCTCCCTCTGCTGCTCTTCCTACTCCTGTGTTTTCTCTCTCTCTCTCTCAAGTAAACAAATAAATAAATAAATAAATATATTTTTTTTTTAAAAAGGAGAAGAAATAGATACCCAGGATGCCACACAATCACTATGAAACAAACACTGAAATCTCCAAAACTTTCATACTCAGAATTCAGTCTATCCTAATTTGCATTAGAATCATGATAGAAGGATCTCATGCCAGGTGGCCATAGCTCCTGAGAGAAGGGGCCAGCTCCAAGCTGAAACAATAAAAGAACCTCCTCCCCCACAACACCTTCTCCTCACAGTGCTGGAGCTGAGTCTACCTGGATGAGTTGAAGTACCATCCCCTGCCACTAAGGACTGCAGAGATCATGGGCCACAGAACTTGAAGTTTGCCAGTTCATATAGCAACCCTGTCCCAGAGTCCATCCTTTGACCAGCCCAACCACTCGAATGCTCCTCCAAACCCATGTCCACCTCTCTACCACGTCATGGGGGCCACATGTGTTTTTTCTTGGGTATGAGGCAAGAACGAGACCCTCTTACTCCAGCTCTCACCCTTTCAGGCTGGGCTGAGAGAAGGAAAGCTGAGACTTGGAAGGAGAGATTTCTGGATCAACTTCCCTGGCCCATGATGAC
This sequence comes from Mellivora capensis, assembly GCA_004024625.1. Taxonomy (NCBI): domain Eukaryota; kingdom Metazoa; phylum Chordata; class Mammalia; order Carnivora; family Mustelidae; genus Mellivora; species Mellivora capensis. The sequence goes on along the minus strand of PISX010028443.1, from coordinate 18,291 downwards.
CAGCAGTTGCCACCCACTCCAGCCCATGTGCCTGTTCTCACCCACCCACAGGGTTACCAAGGCCTCAGAGAGATGGCACTGTCAGAAACCATAATCAGGGATTTCATCATATACTTTAGCTCCCTGAGAACACATTCTTCCTTATAGCATGCAAATCTGTTGTTCAATTTTCAAGCATCCCACTAATTTTCAAATACATTGTTGGGAGCTCACTAAGTACAAAAGTAAGACATTGCCTCTTCCAAAGTGTAGACATGGCCTTGAAATTCAGAAAAGGACATCTCCAGGGTTGGGACAAAAATGGAAGATTTAGAAATCACACAATGAAGGAGGACAATGAGACTGGCAAACAGGACTTAGCAAGGTCCAGGTTGTACAGAGGTGTGCATGAGCAAAGAAGCTGTGTGAGCACAAAGGGGAGGAGCAAAGCCAGTCTCTACCCTTACAAGGAGTGAGGTCCCGTTCAGTGTTACTGAAGGCCTTTCACCATGGCTAGAGAGGTGGGTTGACCATCCGATCTATTTTGATAGATTGGAGAGTCTGCATATTATCAAGGGAGAAAGGTGTTGGTTTGAGAGAACGCTTTTTCTCACACCTCAAAGGAAAAAATTTTAGGATTTTCCCAAATTATCTCAACAATTTTCTCAATCTCTCACTTCAGACAAAATATTTAAGGCAAAACTATTTCCAGAGCACTCTTGGGTCACGTCTTACAGAAGCAGAGAAGAGAAGAGGGAAGGGTAAAGCCACCCAGATTACCTGTCTGGTTGCTTAGACTGGTCCAATTTCACTAAGAATCACACAAACCTCTTCATTCCTTCTGCCGTGTTCACCTGACCCTTTTCAATTTCTTTTTCTTTTTTCCGTTACCTTAAGGGAGTAATCTAGGCACTCTGGCTTTCTTTGCATGCAAAATATAACAGTTCTTTCTTTCTTCTCTCAGATAAAGGCAGTCGTGGGGAAAGGAAAAGAAAAGCGCCTGGCTTCTTCAAATTAGCTCTGAAATAAAAGTCACCGCCAGATGTTATATAAAAGGTGACGTAATCCTAAAGTACTTCATTACATATGCAGCTCTGCTCTTCAGCCCAGGAGGAGTTTATTACATTTTGTCGATCCCATTTTCTATACCCACATCATTTTTACATAATTTTTCCTGCCTGACAGACATCTTCCCATTTTCACAGCAACCCATCAAGAGAGCATTACAGCAGCATGGGGAACCAGGTTAGCAGTTTACAAATAACGGTGCTAATAAGCCAGATTTGTCCCTGAGATACAAATCAGGGGTAAGCTGTCTATCCATGCATGTGAGAAGCATATCTATTTTAGAGTAATAGGGAAGAAAGCAGAGCAACATTCCAGCTGACACCATGCTCTTTCAGAACCTGTACCGAATCTATTCCACAAGTAGGAAAATCTGGGAACTGTCCATCTAAACTTATTCCCGCAATTCTCTTTGTTTTCCTAATAAATTCCTGGCTGGTAGTGAATCAATAGCCATGGCAGATGCATTAAGATCAAACTTCCTGCTTTTTGGGACCAGCACAAGATTTAGAAGAAAACGGGCCATTTATACCAATACAATGTCTAAGCTCCTGAGAGCCTTTCAGCACAAACACCTCGAGACACTGCCTCCCACTCCCCAGGTACGAAGCCGCTTTCCCCCCCTCCCCTCCTCCTTCCCAGGCACTTGCAGCCCCACTGCCCTCGGATGGTGAAAAGCAGCAGTGCAGGCTAGAAGTTTATTTCCTCCTGAAGGATTGAAACTGGCTGGAGGGAATGGCGGGGAGAACCTTAAGTTAAGTGTGAGAGGCCAGATACACTCAATAATTAGCTACTTATCAGAAATTAACCTATCCAGGGTGCCTGGATGGCTCAGTTGGTTGGGCGACTGCCTTCAGCTCAGGTCATGATCCTGGAGTCCTGGGATTGAGTCCCACATAAGGCTCCCCCTCCTCTGCAGGAATCCTGCTTCTCCCTCTGTTTACTGCTCCTCCTGCTTGTGTACTCTCTCTGTGTGTCTCATAAATAAATAAAATCTTAAAAAAAAAAGAAAGAAAGAAAAAGAAATGAACCTATATGACTTAGAATTCCAGTGGGAAAAGAAAGTACCCTGTAACTACCACTCCAAGGAAACATATGTGCCATTCATCTTGAAAACATCCTTAAGTTTTAAGGAAAGACCCATGTCAAAATGAACTTTATGGTTTTCAAGGTATAATAACAAACTTAAGGTAACAGAGCTGCTCCTTCTATAAGAGCAGGATTTGAATGTGGGACAAAGGGAGATGTGAAGGCTTTATAGAACTCTGACCCTCCCCTGTACCCTTCTCCCGGACTACGAAGGAAATAGATACAGATCTGTGGATAACTAGCCCCCAAAATGAATTTATTATATTTTCTCTTTGTGTCCAAGGGCAGCATATTCCTTAGTTCTACAAGTAATTTCCTTCATAGGTTCAAAAATTATTTTCCTTTTTTAAGTAGTTTTTCTTTATATAAAGGTTATTCGTGCACATTGGGTAAAGAATCAAATAATTCTACGAATCTCATTCCAAAAACAAGGCAGACCCAGCCATCTTCACCTTGTTTTTAGCTCTTTTTAGCTGAATCACTTGCTATGTACATCCCTGTTTCTTTTTTTTTTTTTAAGATTTTATTTATTTATTTGACACAGCGAGAACAGAAGCAGAGAAAGCAGCAGGCAGATGGAGAGGGAGAAGCAGGCTCCCTACTGAGTAAGGAGCTGATGTGGGGCTCGATCCCAGGATCCTGGGATCATGATCGGAAAGCCGAAGGCAGATGCTTAACCCACTGAGCCACCCAGGTACCACGATATTTCTAAATAACCTGTTTGTGTTGCTGCTTCTAGATATTTGAGTTTAGGTAACTTATACTGACTTTGCACTATGAAGGAAGATTTTGTACACACACACCATACATATACACTTCTTACTATATATATTTTGGGTAAGGTTAATAATCAATATTTATAATACTATGAGTAGTAAAGTCTTACTTTACTACCACTACTAAGTCATGCACTATACTACATTTACCCTTTCTTGCCTGAACAAGTTTTTAATTTTCCTTGGAGTTAAAAAATAAAGTCCTTTGGGGCACCTGGGTGGCTCAGTTGATTAAGCATTGGACTCTTGATCTCAGCTCAGTCTCATGATCTATATCTCAGGTCATGAGTTCAAGCCCCACATTGGGCTCCATGATGGGCATGGAGCCTACTTAAAAATAAATAAATTCCTTTTTCTCATATGCGAAGTTTTTTAGTTACTCATTATATGAGTCTTGTAGGGCTGCCGTAACAATGTGGCATGGCTTAAAATAACAGAATATTATTACCTCACAGTCCTGGAAGCTAGAAGTCTGAAATCAAGGTGTCCACAAGACCATGCTCTCTCTGAAGTCTATAGGGGAGGATCCTTCTTTACACCTTTCTAGCTCCTGGGGAGATCTCTGCTCTGATGGTCACATAGTCCTTTTCCCTTCTGTATATATGTGCATTCATATGGCATTCTCACTTGGTATGTCTCTCTCTGCATCATCTCTCCTCTCATTATCAGGACATCAGTCTTCTGAAATTAAGGGCTTACCCTACTCCTGTATACCCTCCTCTGAACTTACATCTTAATTACATCTGCAAAAATCTTATTTCTTTTTTTTTTTAAGATTTTGTTTATCCACTCGACAGAGATCACAAGTAGGCAGAGAGACAGGCAGAGAGAGGGGGGAAGCAGGCTCCCCACCAAGCAGAGAGCTTGTGCAGGGCTTGATCCCAGGACCCTGAGATCATGACCCAAGCCGAAGGCAGAGGCTTAACCCACTGAGCCACCCAGGCACCCTGCAAAGATCTTATTTCTGAATAAGGTCACATTCTTAGGTACTAAGAGTTAGGACTTGAACATATCTTTTGGTGTTCACTCTTCTACCCAGAGCATTTTATCTTCACTAATTTATCTCAAATTCTGTCCAGTTATCTAAATCTCCTCTGAGTATACTGAAACATTTTCTGTTTCCTGTCAGGTTCCAGCTCCTATGTTGGTTTACATTCAGATGGGCTTTTCTTTTACGATTGGCTACAGCTATAGCCCATGTACCTTCAGGTTCAAGTGCAGACACAGTGAATGTTTCTCTCTCAATACTCCCATTGGCTGGACAGGGTCACTGGCCAATCTCAAGCCAACAGTTCCAGGGAAGAGAATACTGTGAGCTCATCAGCTTAGACCTTGGTCATACACTCCATCCCTGGAGCTGGGAGTGGGGCAGCTTCATTTAACTATCTGATGGGATCATGGGGAATAGGAGAATACACAAAAGGTGAATAGATGTTGAGCACCAAAAATAACTCAATGTCCACTATAGCTTGTTAACAACCACTTCAAGAGAGGTCATTTTCCCCCAAGGCCAGAACACAGATTTTGGCCAGCTAGAGAATTTTATGATAATCTACTCCGGGAAGGTTAAGAAAACAGAAAAGAAATTGAAGAAAAATACATTTAGATCTACACTTTATCCTTTTTCTGGTATTATAGGGATTCACTTGGTAATATCTAAGGGAAAAATACTTGTCACTTTAATACATTTTTACGTCCTAAAATGTTTGAGGAGAACGTATTATCCCACTTACAAAATGTCCTACAAATGGAAGGTAATATCCTGTGGTCAAATCCCTATGATTTCAAATAGAATGATGCAGAAAATAAAAAATTCCACCCAGGCAGGCAATAACCATCCTGTTGATAAAAATGTTCTCCTGCTGAGATGCCACAGAAGTTTTCTTCAAATGAGTTTTCACACCGCACTCCAGTTGTCCAACATCATCTCTTCCCATCTATGAGGAAGAGAACAGCAGCTTCGTTCTTCTCCCCCCACCCACAGCATCTCCCTCTGTGAAGTAGCAGAAAATATTTAACTAGGTTCCCTTATCATTGGTTCCTCTATTAATTTTTTCTACTTTTTACTGAATTTTCAATAGTTCTGAACTACAGCTCACAAACTTTAACAGTCACTTTATTCACTGAAACTGAATGTTGGAGCCTAAGAATTAACAGTCTTCCAGCATGAGCAGCTTGGTCAAGGCAAACAAAATCTTAAAGACATAAGACCTAAGACAACAAAATCAAAAAGAAAAATGAAGGATATAGGAGAAGATGACATGATCACTAACTTGATGTGTCAACATGACTGGGCCATGGGATGCCTGGATATCTGCTTAAACATTTCCAGGGAATGTCTGTGAGGGTGCTTCAAAAGGAGATTAGCATTTGAACTGGTGGACTGAATAAAGCAGATTGCCCTCCCCAATATAAGCGCACCTCATCCAGTCCTTTGAGGGTATAAATAGAACAAAATCGCAGGAAAGTTGACTTCTCTCTGCCTGACTGCTTGAAGTGGGACATGAATTTTCTCTCCCTTGGCATTCCTGGTTCTCAGGCCTTCACACCCAGACTGAAATTTCCAGCTCTCAGAGCTTCAAACTATATCCTTGGCTCTCCTGTGCCCCTGGCTTGCAGATGGTGGGATCATGGGATTTAGCCTCCATGTCATGTGACCCAATACCTTACAGTAAACCTATATATATATATATATATATATATATATATATATATACACACACACACACTACGGGTTCTATTCCCTGCAGAACCTTAATACAGATGAAGTCAGAAGGGAACTAGAAAAAAAAAGAAAGAGAGAGAGAGAGAAATCCAGGAAAACAGTGAAAAGACAGAGAGACTAATATAAGATAGGAAAAGCTCTAACCTTGGTATAAAGGGACCTGTACCATAGACCCAGCTGCTTCCTAACTCACTGCCTATCCTGTCACCCCACTAGGTTTACACCTCAGGGCCTAAACCTCCCCCCTGAGAGGAGTGAATCAACACACCTCTTGAGTCTCTCCAGTTCTAGAACACTGTCATCATGATTCCTCCACTGGTACCACCCACACAGGCAACACTCACGTGATGGGTGCCTACCTGGCAGGGTCCTCACCTGTGAGGGAATGCCAGTCAAGCAGCTCACTGCAGGAACTAGATTTAAATGCTGCCTTTGCCAATATAGGCATCTTCAGAATTCTGAGATCAGAGAGAGAATCCCAGTGGGATGGGCAGCTAAGTGCTGGATATAAAGCTGCCAAACCATCAGGCCTAAGGGAGGTGCTCTTAGAAGAGCATTTCCTAAAAACTCAGCATTTTAAATGACACATCTTGATGTGCCATTCCCATAACTATCATCTCACCTCCTATGGGGTTTTAGTGGTTGAAAAAACAATAAGCTCTCTATTTCAGGTGATATCAACAAAAGACATTTCCCAGATCAATGCCCTCAACCAAATCCACCAAAGCAAATATTGATTCTTTTATGTTTTATTCACCCTTCTACTTGCTGCTGCCCTACATGAAGGCTTGAGATTTTATAGTGTGATTAGTATTGAGAAATTTGAGCCAGCAATGACCTTCAACCCTGGGACATTAAATCACCTAGAGAACTTTTTTTTAATATAGATAATATATTTTTTTAATATAGATCTATGGGTCTCTCCTCTTAGGAGACCTAAGCTTTGGTTTCTCTTTATCCATCCCCAGGCAATTATACTGTGAGGGCAGGATGAGAACCACTGGGCTGAGGGACTACAGTGTTTCCAGAGGGCTCAGAACAGCCATGAACACCCCTGACACACATGCTTTATATTCCCAGTGTTTTTGGCCAAGAATTCTTTTTTTTTTTTAATTTTTATTTATTTATTTGACAGAGAGATAGCCTAAGGAGGCAGAGCTGGCAGGCAGAGGGAGAAGAAGCAGGTTCTCCACTGAGCAGAGAGCCTGATGTGGGGCTCAATCCCAAGACCTAGGATCATGACCTGAGCCGAAGGCAGGGGCTTAACCCACTGAGCCATGCAGGCATCCCTTGGCCAAGAATTCTTAACAGAAGAGAAGTTCTGCTCACAACAGCACAAGATGCTGTGATTTTGGTCTAGCTTTTCTCTTTCCCCTATAGAGCTTGCAGCTGGTACAGACATTCCCCAAGCAAGCAAAGGTCCTACCAAGGGTGAGAAAACCACCAAATTTTCTTCCAAGCTTTTAAACTTGGGACTTACACTGCCATTTCAGAACTCACACTAATAATCTAACATCTCCATGTAAGGTAGTGTATTTCAATGCCAAGTCTTTGTAGTTCTGTGATATACTCATTAACAAAGCCATATCTTGGGTGGTGGAGAAGGTAGAGTCAATGTCCATATGTTCCTGTATATTAAACTTTCTCCAGCATTCTGAAAAGTCTGTCTCTCCATGGAGTTTAAAAGAGCTATATCCATCCTCCCTGGGCACTACCACAGTTTTTTGTGGACTTTTAAAGAGAATTATCTGGATTCCATGGACTTTTTTCACATTTGGAAATTTGGTGATAATAATCCTCCCTATAACCTGCCATATATTCAGTCCTTTAAATATCAGTCACCATATCAGGCACTAAAATACAGCATCTCTTATCCACAGAACAGCCATGCAAAACCAGGACTATTTTTCCAAGTTTACAGATGAGAGTCTTCATAGCTAGTGACTGTTCAAGCTGGGTTTCAGATTCAGGGCTGTCTGGCTCCAAAAATAACAATCTTTTCACAATGCTCTACTGCCCACAGAAAATCTGTTGGAAGGTCAGTAACTGTAACAAAACAATAAAAGTAGATATTTGTATAGCAAATGTTTTCTCCTAACTCTTTGAGCCATGGAAAGGCATTCCTAGGTCATAGCTTCCACATCCTGGACTACAGTAAAGAAAAGTCCCTAGAATTTCCAGTTCTTTGAGAATGGAAATACTTTCTGATTAACTTGTGTGATGTGTTATAAAGTCACTTGTAAACAATACATAATCAGGTGCCGTAGATGATTAATCAGGATGGCTAGCAGAGTAGGAACCAGAAGGTCCAAGAGACAGACTGACAGCTTTTTTTTTAAGATTTTTATTTATTTGACAGAGATCATAAGTAGGCAGAGAGGCAGGCAGAGAGAGAGAGAAGGAAGCAGGCTCCCTGCTGAGCAGAGAGCCATATGTGGGGCTTGATCCCCAGGCCCTGGGATCACAACCTGAGCTGAAGGCAGAGGCTTTAACCGACCGAGCCACCCAGGCACCCCAGATGGACAGCTTTTTGCATCAACAAGGAGAAACACTTTCCTCACAAGGCGCCCGAGTTCTTATGCGGAGTGCAGCTTCTTTTTATAGATGCCAGGAACATCGATTCAACCACATTCAAAGCCCAATGGTGAAGAAAAAGGACATATGCAATCTATCTCTACCTTCACGAAGAATTCATTGTTCCCAAGTTAGCTGATGGCATGTTCTGTTTTATGTAATGATGGTATCTAGGTATGGTCTACTTCCAACCTCCATTTCAAAGCCACCAACCAAGCCCATGGGATGATGGATATTGGCACCTGCCAGTTTTCTTGGTCCCCTGCTCTTCCAGGGCTTGAATTTCTAGGTTTTAGGTTTGCCAGCATGGGCCCGATTGCCTCCCTTTTCCTGACCCTTCTGTTCGTCTCTTCCCCCACTCCTTACACCCAACTAACAATTGTATATCCATGGGATGATGGTAACTCTCCCTTATCTTCAAAGACAAACAAATTAGGATTCTTGCCAGGCGTTTTAGAACCAAGAAAAATCCCCCCAGCACCCTACAAGCCAACTGAATTAATTGAGAGTTTATAATATTTGGTCAGCTACATTCACCCAGGGCTGTCCTAAGGAAGCCAGGAAGAGTAGAGCCCTAATAGACAAGCCCCTACCTCTTTCGGTAGGTCATGCAAAAGCTGGAAGAATGTTATAGTTTGAATATTTAGATCCTCCCAGAGTTGGCCCTTCTCACAGATACAATCTAGTCTTAAAGAAAGACTGTCCCCACTTCTCTATTAGTAGGCACGGGCCGCTTCACCATCCCCTCCAGAGTCAGGAAAGGCTATTATCTATCTCTTGGATTTAGCGAACCAAACAGAAGTTTGATTTCTTTTCAGATAAAAGACATGATGCAAATGAGAATTTTATCTTGCGTGGAGGAGTGACAAAGTAGGAGAATGAATCCTACTTGATTACAATCTTCCATCATTCTGATTTTATAATTACTGAATGGAATCAATCAGCTTTCAATTGTTACCTTGGTGAAAGATTAAAACATCATTACTTGTCCTACATATTTCACACTTAAGCAAATTTTAATAAACTGAATGCATGAGAAATGGTTATATTATCTTTCATGATATAGGGATGCTAATGACATTTCTATTGATTTTAATTCACATTTATTGGTCAAAAAGAGTCAGATTCCAACGAAGCATGGCATCCTATAATCAACACTAACAAATGAAGACCACTGAACACTGAAATGGTCCAAATGAAACCATTAATCAGAAATATCATAAAATAATTACCAAAAAAGTAGGGAGGTCTTATCTTCCTAATGAACATCTTTTATAGTATATTGATTCATTTATAACTCTTACACATTGGTGATTTCTCTATTAAAATATTTTTCAGTAAGTACAGAAAAAGCACTCTGAAAAGGCAAAATCAGCAAAAGGCAATTTATCAGTAAAAGAGATCAGAGACACCTCCCCCTAAAAAAGTGAAAAAGACTCCTGAATATCATACAATGTATACAACTCTTCCTTAACACCATTTGCATCCAAAAAATTCTTAGCCCAGTAGCAGGAAAGATTGTACAGAGTTACCAATAATATAGAACAGAATAATAGTTAAAGGTACAGGTTCTGCAGTCAAACATCATGGCTTCAGATAACTTTGTTTACTTAACTTCTTTGTGCCTCAATCCACATTATGGGGGCATAATAATAGTACTCATTTCATTGTCCTGGCCACAGGATGAAATGAGATACTGTGTATAAAACATATTTCAGCATACTCCAGTCAGACTGCATTTCCATGGTTAAAAGCAGCATTAAACTTTATATATGTAAAGATGCTGTTTTGATTCTCTCCAACACTTTCTCATTTTAAATTTTTTCCATTACTTATTCTCTTTAGCTGGTCAATTGGACTATGCCTCCTAGGGGGCTAATCAAGTCTGGGAAGGTCTAGTGTTTGGAGTTCAGTCTTGCAAGAGGTAAAGAGTGGGGGATGAAGAGGAGGCAAGAGAGAATAAGTTCTTAAATGCTCTACCATGTGAACCTTCCCCCCCATAGCCTCAGTCTTTAATAGACCTATAAAAATCATGATAAATGTGCTCTGTGGGATTCAATTTCTCATAAAAGCTGGAACAGGCAATGCTTTTCTCCAAGAGAATGTAGAAGGTATAACATAGATGGCCCTGGAAGACATACAAGTAAAGACTAAGGAGCCCAGCCCTGTAACAACAAGGACAAGCAAAGAGTTACAGGAAGGATGCTGGGTGGGCCTGAGCCTAGCTAACCTGAATCTCCAAGATGTGGGAGGTGGGGGAATGTCAATGGGGGGTCCCAAGTGACACCACTGGGGATTTCAATATAAAATCAACTCTTCAAAGGCCCCAATTTCTCAATTTAAGATTCAGTGGACTCCTTTTCCATTTGGGATTTTTGAGAACTTCAGGAGACTAATTCAACATATTGTTATTCAAGTTCCAGTTAAATGCATTCTACCTTTTTTTTTTAAGATTTTATTTATTTGACAGATATCACAAGTAGGCAGAAAGGAAGGCAGAGACAGAGAGAGGGGGAAGCAGGCTCCCCGTTGAGCAGAGAGCCCGATGTGGGGCTTGATCCCAGGACCCCGGGATAATGACCCGAGCCGAAAGCAGAGGCTTTAACCCACTGAGCCACTCAGGCACCCCACATTCTACCTTTTTTAATCAGATTTTTACTATCCCACATTTTCCTCTAAGGTTGTTTAAAATTTTACATGTGAACTCAAGATTTTTTTTTAATCAAAGCACCAGGTCAAAACACCACTTGTATATGCTGTAGAAAAAAATTATATAGGAGGAGGAGCAAGATGGTGGAGTAGTAGGAGACCTAAAGTACTCAAGTCCCAGGAGTTCAGCTAGTTATCAAACCATTCTGAACATCTACATACTCAACAAGAAATAGAAGAGAAGAAGAGCAACAATTCTAAGAACAGAAAAGCAACCACTTTCTGGAAGGTAGGATGTGGAGAGAAGTGAATCCAAGCAACGGGAAGACAGACCATGGGGGTGGGGGCTGGGTCCTGGCAAGTGAGAGAGCAACCGAGCATAAAATCAGAACTTTTAGAAGTCTGCTCCACTGAGGAAGGTTGCTCCAGAGGCTAAGTGGGGGGTGGAGCCCTCGCAGGGACAGTGTGGTCTCAGGACCCACGTGGTCACAAAAAGACCGGGGGTGTCTGAGTGTGTCAGAGCTCCCAGGTATTGAAAATGGGAAGCCGGCTGTAGGGACGGGGCCTAAGAGTGAGTTCTCAGCTCAGCGTTACCTTAAACCAAATCGGGGCATAATCGGACCACTGCTCTTCGAGCAGGGACCCTGCAAGTGACAGATCCAAGGAGACTCGCCTTCCTCCTTGGGGGAAGTGGCACGGGAGTGCGCTGCAGGAATTGGCTGGGTTTGGAGACTCCAAACGGAGCCCTGCGCCAGAGATTGAAATGCTTGTCACAAGCCCGGTGAGCGTGGAGTGCAGCCGGAGGCCAGGGAGACGGGAGTGATTGGGCGCTTTTCTCCGCTGAGGAGTGGGGCCCAGAGCTCTCAGCTCCTTCGGCCTGGTATGGGAGGCCGCCATCTTCATTCCTGTCCTCCAGAGCTCTACGGAAAGCGTTCAGGGAAGAAAAGCTCCTGAGAGCGAACTCAAGCAGATTACTTAGCCTGGCCCCTGGCAAGGGCGGTGCAATTTCACTTCTGGCACAGACATTTCAGAATCACTGTAACAGGTCCCTCCCCCAAATGATGAGCAAGAACATCCAGCCAAGACCAAGTTCCCTGATCAATGAGAACTGCGGAACTCCAAGATAGGGGAATATAGCACAAAGAATTCATAGTGTTTTTCCCATGATTCTTTAGACTTTCAAAGTTAAATTTCTTAAGTTCTATTTTTTTCTTATTCTATTTTTAAAATTTTTCCTCATTCTTATTTTAACGTTTTTAAAAATATTTTAATGTTTTAAAGATTTTTTTTAATTTTATTTATTTATTTGTCAGAGAGATCACAAGTAGGCAGAGAGGCAGGGAGAGGGAGAGGGGGTGAAGCAGGCTCCCTGCTGAGCAGAGAGCCCAATGCTGGGCTGGACCCTGAGATCATGACCTGAGCTGAAGGCAGAGACTTAAGTCACTGAGCCACCCAAGTGCCCCAAAATATTTTAATGTTTTTTTAAACTATTTTATCAATATCTTTTTCTAAAATGTTTTTGAATTTTCATTGTTATAATCATATTCTATCCCTTCATTGTATTTGACCTTATTTTTTTGTATACATACAGGTTTTTCTTTCTTTAAAATTTTGGGATACACTTTCTTCTAATAGACCAAAATATACCCTAAATCTAGCGCATGGTTTTGTTCTAGTCTCCAGCCTGATCACACTCTTTCCTTTTTTTTTTTTTTTCTTTCTTCAACCAACTTCTTGGCAATTCCTTTTTTAGAATCTTTTTTTAGTTATTATTTTTACAGTCATATTCCATCTCTTCATCATGTTTACCCATATATATATATATATATATATATATATATATGTAAGTTTTCTTTCTTTAAAACCTTGGAAGGCAGTCTCTTCTAACAGACAAAAATACACCCAAAATTAATTGTGTGGCTCTCTTCTATTCACCAGTCCTATATATATATATAATTTTTTTTCTCCTTTCTTCTCCCAGTTTCAGGTCTCTTCCAGTTTGGTTACAGTATATTCTCTGGGGTTGTTGCTACACTTTTAGTATTTTGTTCTCTCATTCATCTATTCTTTTTTTTATTTTTTTTAATTTATTTATTTGTCAGAGAGAGAGCACAGGCAGCGGGAGAAGCAGGCTCCTTGCCGAGCAAGGAGCCCGATGTGGGACTCGATCCCAGGACGCTGGGATCATGACCTGAGCCGAAGGCAGCCGCTTAACCAACTGAGCCACCCAGGCGTCCCTCATTCATCTATTCTTATCTGGATAAAATGACAAGACAGAAAAACTCACCTCAAAAAAAAGAACAAGAGTCAATACCGATGGCTAGGAACCTAATCAATATAGACATTAGTAAAATGTCAGAACTAGAGTTCAGAATGACAATTATCAAGGTGCTAACGGGGCTCAAAAAAAGCATGGAAGATACTAGAGAATCCCTTTCTAGAGAAATAAAATCCCTTTCTGGGGAAATAAATGAACTAAAATCTAATGAAGTTGAAATCAAAAAAGCTATTAATGAGGTGCAATAAAAAATAGAGCCTCTTACTGCTAGGATAAATGAGACAGAAGAGAGAATTAGTGACAGAGAAAACCAAATAATGAAGAATAAAGAAGCTGAGAAAAAGAGAGATAAACAACTACTGGACCACAAGGGGAGAATTCCAGAGATAAATGATACCATAAGACAAAACAATATTAGAATAATTGGGATCCCAGAAGAAGAAGAAAGATAGAGAGGGGCAGAAGGTATAGTGGAGCAAATTATAATAGAGAATTTTCCTAATATGGCATAGGGAACAAGCATCAAAATACAGGAGGCACAGAGAACCCCCCTCAAAATCAATAAAAATAGGTCCACACCCCATCATCTAATGGTAAAACCTACTAGTCTAAGTGACAAAGAGAAAATCCTGAAAGCAGCTGGGACAAGAAGTCTGTAACATACAATGGTAGAAATGTGAGACTGGCAGCAGACTTATCCACAGAGACCTGGCAGGCCAGAAAAAACTGGCATGATATATTCAGAGCACTAAATGAGAAAAATATGCAGCCAAGAATACTATATTCAGCTAGGCTATCATTGAAGATAGAAAGAGAGATAAAAAGCTTCCAGGACAAACAAAAATTAAAAGAATTTGTAAACACAGGGCACCTGGGTGGCTCAGTGGGTTAAGGCCTCTGCCTTCAGCTCAGGTCATGATCCCAGGGTCCTGGGATCGAGCCCTGCATCAGGCTCTCTGCTCAGCGGGGATCCTGCTTCCTTCTCTCTCCCTGCTCAAAATCTTTGGACACAGCGAAGGCAGTCCTGAAAGGACAGTATATAGCAATACAAGCATTTCTCAAGAAACAGGAAACCCTATACCTAAAACAGTAGGAGATAGAAGAGCAAATGAAACCTAAACCTAGCAGCAGAAGAGAAATAATAAACATCAGAGCAGAAATCAATGATATAGAAACCAAAGGAACAGTAGAACGAATCAACAAAACTGGGAGCTGGTTCTTTGAAAGAATTAATAAGATTGATAAACCCCTGGCCAGATTTATCAAAAACAAAAGAGAAAGGACCCAAATTAATAAAATCATGGATGAAAGAGGAGAGATCACAAGCAACACCAAAGAAATACATATGATTATAAGAACATATTACGAGTAACTATACACCAGCAAATTTGACAATCTGAAAGGAATGGATGCATTCCCAGAGACATAGAAACTACAAAATGGAATCAAGATGAAATATAAAATCTCAACAGACCCATAACCAGTAAGGAGATTGAAGCAGTCATCAAAAGTCTCCCAACAAACAAGACCCCAGGGCCAGACAGCTTCCCAGGGGAATCATACCAAACATGTAAGGAGGAATTAATACCTATTCTCCTGAAACTGCTCCAAAAAATAGAAATGGAAGGAAAACTTCCAAACTCATTTTATGAGGCCAGCATTACCTTGATCCCAAAACCAGACAAAGACCCCATCAAAAAAGAGAATTATAGACCAATATCCTTGCTGAACACGGAGGCAAAAATTATCTCCAAAAGACTAGCCAATAGAATCCAACAGTACATTAAAAGGATTATTCACCAAGACCAAGTGGGATTTAATCCTGGGCTGCAAGGTTGGTTCAACATCCACAAATCAATCAAGGTGATACAACACATTAATAAAAGAAACAACAAGAACCATATGATACTCTTAATAAATGCCGAAAAAGCATTTGACGAAGTACAGTATCCTTTCTTGATCAAAACTCTTCACAATGTTGAGATAGAGGGTACATACCTCAATATCATCAAAGCCATCTATGAAAAACCCACAGCAAGTATTATTCTCAATGAGGAAAAGCTAAGAGCTAAGGGCTTTTCCCTTAAGGTCAGGAATACAGCAGTGTTGTCCACTATCACCACTGCTATTCAACATAGTACTAGAAGTCCTAGTCTCAGTCATCAGACAACAAAAAGAAATAAGAGGTTGGAACGCCTGGGTGGCTCAGTTGGTTAAGCGGCTGCCTTCGGCTCAGGTCATGATCCCAGCATCCTGGGATTGAGTCCCACATCAGGCTCCTTGCTCGGCGGGGAGCCTGCTTCTCCCTCTGCCTGCCACTCTGTCTGCCTGTGCTCACTCTCTCTCTCTCCTTCTCTCTCTGACAAATAAATAAATTTAAAAAAAAAAAGAAATAAGACGCATACAAATCAGCAAAGAAGTCAAACTCTCACTCTTTACAGATGATATGATACATTAGGTGGAAAACCTAAAAAACTCCATCCCAAAACTGCTAGAACTCATACAGGAATTCAGTAAAATGTCAGGATGTAAAATCAATGCTCAGAAATCAGTTGCATTTCTATACACAAACAGCAAGACAGAAGAAAGAGAAATTAAGGAGTAGATCCTATTTACAATTGCACCCCAAACCATAAGATACCTAGGAATAAATGTAATCAAAGAGGCAAAGAATCTGTACTCAGAAAACTATAAAGTACTCATGAAAAAAATTGAGGAAGACACCAAAAAAAAGGAAAAACATCCCATGCTCATGCATTGGAAGAACAAATATTGTGAAAATGTCTATGCTACCTAAAGCAATCTACACATTTAATGCAATCCCTATCAAAATCCCATAAACTTTTGTCAAAGAAATGGAACAAATAATCCTAAAATTTATATGGAACCAGAAGAGACCCCAAATAGCCAGAGGAATGTTGAAAAAGAAAACCAAAGTTGGCGGCATCACAATTCCAGACTTCAAGCTCTATTACAAAGCTGTTATCATCAAGAGAGTATGGTACTGGCACAAAAACAGACACATAGATCAATGGAACAGAAGAGACAGCCCAGAAATGGACCCTCAACTCTATGGTCAACTAATCTTCAACAAAGCAGGAAAGAATGTCCAAGGGGAAAAAGACAGTCTCTTCAACAAATGGTGTTGGGAAAATTGGACAGCCACATGCAGAAGAATGAAACTGGACCATTTCCTTACACCACACACGAAAATAGACTCAAAATGGATGAAAGACCTCAATGTGAGAAAGGAATCCATCAAGATCCTTGAGAAGAACACAGGCAGCAACCTCGACCTCAGCCACAGTGACTTTTTCCTAGAAACATCACCAAAGGCAATGGAAGCAAGGGCAAAAATGAACTACTGGGATTTCATCAAGATCAAAAGCTTTTGCACAGCAAAGGAAACAGTCAACAAAATCAAAAGACAACTGAAAGAATGCGAGAAGATATTTGCAAATGACATATCAGATAAAAGGCTAGTACCCAAAATCTATAAAGAACTTATCAAACTCAACACCCAAAGAACAAATAATCCAATCAAGAAATGGGCAGAAGACATGAACAGACATTTCTGCTAAGAAGACATCCAGATGGCCAACAGACACATGAAAAAGTGCTCCACATCACTCGGCATCAGGGAAATACAAATGAAATCTACAGTGAGATACCACCTCACACCAGTCAGAATGGCTAAAATTAACAATTCAGGAAATGACAGACATTGGCGAGGATGCAGAGAAAGGGGAACCCTCCTACACTGTTGGTGGGAATGCAAGCTGGTGCAGCCACTCTGGAAAACAGTATGGAGGTTCCTCTAAAAGTTGAAAATAGAGCTATCCTCGGACCCAGCAATCGCACTATTGGGTATTTACCCTAAAGATACAAATGTAGTGATCTGAAGGGGCACGTGCACCTGAATGTTTATAGCAAAAATGTCCACAATAACCAAACTATGGAAAGAGCCTAGATGTCAATTGACAGATGAATGGATAAAGAAGATGTGGTATATATAGACAATGGAATACTATGCAGCCATCAAAAGAAATGAAATCTTGCATTTGCAACGATGTGGACAGAACTAGAGGGTATTATGCTAAGCGAAATAAGTCAATCAGAGAAAGACAATTGTCATATGATTTCTCTGTTATGAGCAATTTGAAAGGTAGGGTGGGGTGTTTCAGGGGGGTGGGGGTAGGGAGGGGAAAAAATTAAACAAGGTGGGACCAGGGAGGGAGACAAACCAAGAGAGACTCTTAATCCTAGGAAACAAACTGAGGGTTGCTAGGGGGTAGGAGGGGAGGGATAGAGTCGCTGGGTTATGGACATTGGGGAGGGTATGTGCTATGGTGAGTGCTGTGAAGTGTGTAAGCCTGATGATTCACAGACCTGTACCCCTGAAGCAAATAATACATTATATGTTAATAAAAACATTATAAAAGCCATCCATACTTGGACCACCATAATGACAACAATAACCATTATTGTTTGTTTATGGAGTGCTGACTATAAGCCAAACCAGGTATCATACTAATTGCTTTACTGGCATTAATGTATTTAACCCTTACAACAGCCCAGTGAGGTAGGTTCAATTATTACAGATGATAGACTTGAAGTCAAGAGAGGCCACTTGTCAGAGGGGAGACGGGAGGGGAGGATGGGTGAAATAGATGAAGGGGATTAAGTGTAGACTTAACTTGATGAGCACTAAGTAATATATAGAAGTGCTGAGTCATTATGTTGTACACCTGAAATAATATAATACTGTATGTTAACTACACTGGAATTTTAAAACACAGGGAAAGAGAAAGGTCACTTGTCCAAAGTCATAAATGTTGGTAGGGAAACCAGGATTAGTTCATTCTTTCAGCAACTATCCATTAGGGGTAAAATATACCAAATAAGACACATTTTGCCAATCTAGATTAAAGAGAGGCACTGTTGTTTTTTAAGTATATTTATTCACAAGAGCTAAAAAAGCAAACACAGGGGCACCTGGGTGGCTCAGTGGGTTAAAGCCTCTGCCTTCGGCTCAGGTCATGATCTCAGGGTCCTGGGATCGAGCCCCACATCCGGCTCTCTGCTCCGCGGGGAGCCTGCTTCCTCCTCTCTCTGCCTGCCTCTCTGCCTACTTGCGATCTCTGTCTGTCAAATAA
>PISX010028442.1:0-21536 GCA_004024625.1 Mellivora capensis | reverse complement strand
GTTCTATCACATTGATTGACTTGCGAATGTTGAACCACCCTTGTAAGCCAGGGATGAATCCCACCTGGTCATGGTGGATGATCTTTTTAATGTGCTGTTGGATCCTGTTTGCTAGGATCTTGTTGAGAATCTTAGCATCCATATTCATCAGTGATATTGGTCTGAAATTCTCCGTTTTGGTGTGGTCTTTGCCTGGTTTCGGGATCAGGGTAATGTTGGCTTCATAAAAAGAGTCTGGAAGTTTTCCTTCTGCTTCAATTTTTTGAAACAGCTTCAGGAGAATAGGTGTTATTTCTTCTTTGAAAGTTTGGTAGAATTCCCCAGGGAATCTGTCAGGTCCTGGGCTCTTGTTTTTTTGGGAGGTTTTTGATCACTGCTTCAATCTCATTATTAGATATTGGTCTATTCAGGTTGTCACTTTCTTCCTGGTTCAATTTTGGGAGTTTATATTTTTCCAGGAATGCATCCATTTCCTCTAGGTTGCTTAACTTATTGGCATATAACTGTTGATAATAGCTTCTGATGATTGTTTCTACTTCCTTGGTGTTAGTTGTGATCTCTCCCTTTTAATGCATAATTTTATTAATTTGAAATTTCTTTTCTTTTGGATTAGTGTGGCCAATGTTTTATCGATCTTATTGATTCTTTCAAAAAACCAGCTTCTAGTTTCATTGATACGTTCTACTGTATCTTTAGTTTCTATCTCATTCATCTCTGCTCTAACCTTGATTATTTCCCTCCTTGTGCGTGGAGTTGGTTTAATCTTGTTGATTCTCCAGTTCTTTAAGGTGTAGAGACAGCAGTTGTATTCGGGATTTTTCAATTTTTTTGAGGGAGGCTTGGATGGCTATGTATTTCCCCCTTAGGACCGCCTTTGCTCTATCCCATAGGTTTTGGACCAATGTGTCTTCATTCTCATTGGTTTCCATGAATTGTTTAAGTTTTTCTTTGATCTCCTTGTTGATCCAAGCATTCTTAAGCAAGGTGGCCTTTAGCTTCCAGGTGTTTGAATACCTTCCAAACTTTTCCTTGTGGTTGAGCTCCAGTTTCAAAGCATTGTGATCTGAGAATATGCAGGGAATAATCTCAATCTTTTAGTATCGGTTGAGTCCTGATTTGTGACCTAGTAATGGGTCTATTCTGGAAAAGGTTCCATGTGCACTTGAGAAGAATGAGTATTCTGTTGTTTTAGGGTGGAATGTTCTGTATCTATCTATGAGGTCCATCTGGTCCAATGCTTCATTCAATGCTTTTGTTTCTTTATTGATTTTCTTCATGGATATTCTGTCTATTACTGAGAGAGGCGTGTTCAGATCTCCTACGATCAATGTATTCATATCAATATGACTCTTTATCTTAATAGTTTTCTTATGTAATTGGCTGCTCCCATATTGGGGGCATAGATATTTACAGTTGTTAGATCATCCTGGTGGATAGTCCCTTTAAGAATGATGTAGTGTCCTTCTATATCTCTGACTACAGTATTTAGTTTAAAATCTAATTTATCTGATATGAGAATCACTACCCTAGCCTTCTTTTGAGGCCCATTGGCATGAAAGATGTTTCTCCATCCCTTCACTTTCAATCTGGGTGTATCCTTAGGTTTGAAATGGGTCTCCTGTAGACAACATATGGATGGGTCCTGTCATTTTATCTAGTCTGCAACCCTGTGTCGTTTTATGGGCGCATTTAGGCCATTCACATGGAGAGTGATTATTGATAGATACGTTTTTATTGGCATTGTGTTACCTTAAGTCTTTCTTTCTGTAGATTGGCTCTATATTTCTGTACAATGATATTCTTGGGATTTTTACTCTTTTATAGAACCCCCCTTAATATTTCCTGCAGTGTCGGCTTGGTGTTTGCAAACTCTTTTAAGCCTTGCCGGTCTTGGAAACTCTTTATATCTCCATCCATTTTGAATGTCAGTCTTGCTGGATAAAGTATTCTTGGCTGCATGTTTTTCTCATTTAGTGCCCTGTATATATCTTGCCATCCCTTTCTGGCTTGCCAGGTTGCTGTGGACGGGTCTGACGTTATTCTCATGAGCTTTTCTCTGTACATAAGGAGCTTCTTTGTCCTACCTGCCTTCAAGAGAGTTTCCCTAGAATTATAATTCCTCATTCTTACTATCAGGTGTCTCGAGGTGTTTCAAGAATACATAATCATAGGGGGGGACCATTCTGCCTCTAGTACATGAATGCCGTTTCCATTTGCGATATTTGGAAAATTTTCATGAAGAACGTGTTTGACAATGTCTTCTAGACTTCTTTCTTTCTCCTCCCCTTCAGGGATTCCAATAATTCTGATGTTGGAATGTTTCATGGCATCATTTATTTCCCTGATTCTGTTTTCATGGCTTCTAAGCTGTTTGTTCCAGGCTTCCTCCTGATCCTTTCTCTCTGTTTGTCCTCCAGATCACTAATTCTATCTTCTGTCTCAGTTACCCTAGCTTTAAAGAATTTAGATTAGATTGGAACTCATGGAGAGCCTTGTGAACATCATCCCTGGTGGCTTTCAGTTCTGCCCTAATATTGTGAACATCATCCCTGGTGGCTTTCAATTCTGCCCTAATCAATTCTGTTTGGTCATCCATGGCTTTCTCCAACCTAGCTATTGCCTGGATAATTGTTAGCCTGTATTCCCTTTCCGACATAATGTCTATGTCGGTAGCCATTAGCTCTGTTGCAGAGGGCCCATCCTCTGAATTTTTCTTCTGCTGGGCATTCCTCCTCCTAGTCATTTTGGTGAGAGTTGGCTGAATGGTTGTAGCTGGATGTATCGACCTTGGTGCAGTGAAGGTGCACCCTGGAATGCTTCTGAGCAATCAAGATTCCCCACCCAAATGAAAGAAAAAAAGAAAGAGAGAAAGCAGAAAAAAAGAGAGAGAGAGAGAGAGAAAGAGAGAGAGAGACTGAAAAAGAAAGAAGGATAAAAGAGAAGGCTCAGCCCAAATGGGCCCCAAGGTAAGGTTTGTGAAGTATACAAACAAAAACAAACAAAAAAGACTGATAAAAGTATATGACAAGAGAAGAAAAAAATATATACATATATATGTAGAAGCAAAACAAAGAAACAAACAGACAAACAAAAAAAAGAATCTCGTCAAAAAGAACCCAAAGTATAAGATTTATATACTACCAGGACAAACACAAATATACAAAAATACTGGTAGGAGAAAAAGATGGGAGAGTGGTTGTAAATTCTCAGTGTGGGCAAAGAAGGTTATTTTGATTTTTCCTGGATGTATCTTGTTATCTTTTTTAAAGGACATAACTTTCCTAAGATGACAGGGGATTAAAAATTTGTTTACCTATTTTGATAGCATGGAAAGGGGAAAGGGGATTACCTTGAAGTTTAACTCTATATGAATATAAGCAAATAAAGGTAAAGAAAAGAATGATCTAAACTAAAGTGAAATTTAAAAAAAATTTTAAAAATAGGAAAGTGAAAGAAAAACATGGGTATATGTATCAAAAAGTTGAGGTTAAAAGGTTATTATGGAATTTGATAGGCTAAAAAAATCTATATAAAGAAATAAAAAAGATTTAAAAAATTAAAAAATGAACCAGAATAGTGGGAACGAATTAAAAATTAAACGTTGTATCTATGAAGTAGTAGTGATTGTTCTCTTCTCGGCCGGTTGGCTTTCTGGGGGAGGGGCCTGCTGAGTGGGTTTTCAGGCGGTGTTTCCTTAGTTAAGTCCTCCCACGCCCCTCCACGGGTTGGCTCTGAGGAAACTGGGTCTTCAGGCTTTTGTTCTCTGGAGGTTTTTATGTCTGTTCATTTGTTTTCTCTCCCCTTGGCAGCTCCTGATGGTTCTTGGAGGTTTAGAGGAAAGCAAACTGCACCCAGACCTCTCTCCCAGAGAGAAGCCCCAGTCCGTTCCCCTCTGGGTGCTGCAGAGCAGGTTCCCAGCCGCGATCTCTGGGAACACCTGTGCGTCCTGCTTGTACTCAAAACCACAACAGCGGCAGCTGTCTGGGCAGCTCCAGACCGCTAGAGAGGTTCCAAGCAGTGATCTCACACTGAGATTTTCCTGCTGGCCCAGGCTGGGAGCGCTCAGACTTTCCGGGTCTGAGAGCGCCGGGCTGGTGCCGCTGTGCACCTCTCTCAGGGGAGGGGGTGGAGCGCGTCTCAGGCTCTGCTAGCGCGGCGGGGCGCACGTGTGGGGACTGCAAAAAGGCTGTTTCTGCCCCTCAAGGGTCCCAGCCCCTGCCACACGCCAAGCGCCCTTAGGAGGTCTCCTCGCGGCTCAGGGACCAAGACCTGGTTTCTCCACTGCACTCTCTCTGGCTCAGCGCCAGGGGTGTCTGTCCTCTGTGGGGGACGTAAGCCCCTGTCCCTAACCATTCCAATTCCCACAATTTCCCCCTGCGATCCTTTGCTCTTTTTGAGTGCTTTCTATCTGACTTCAAGTTAATGCTGGTCCCCAGTCGTAGGACACTCTCATATTGGGGTATTACTTTCCAATGGGTCTCCTCTGGTGGCTCCCTCCCCCTTTTGTTTATCTTCCGATACCAGTCTGGCATTCCCACTCTGCTTTACCTGCCCACTGGCATCTTCTGCTCCCGTAGAGATCCTGATGTGTAGAATTCTGATCTCGGGCTGATTTCATGGGTGATCGGAGTTCCTTGGTAGGTAATCAGCTCACTTTAGGGGACAGGTTGAACCGGCGCCTCCTCCTAGTTCCCCACCATCTTCATTACAGACCATTTTTAAAAATTCAAACGTTTGCAATTTATGAATTTGGTGAAAATCTTGAAAATATTTATCTGATTTATCTGAATTATCATAATTGTCCATATTATATTGTGATATTTTAACATCAGTGTATTTTATGCTAATCACGTTGACTAAGAATTTATTTTAAAATATAATTTTTTTATTACATATGCATATATAACTACATATACATATATAATTATATGTCAAAATATACCAGGAGTAATTGATAAGTGCCACGATGGTCAAACCGCCATAGCAAAGAGCTGGTGGCATGCAGGTAAAAGTGACTACATCAGCGCATTAACAATGTTCTATAAACTTGGTGCTTTTACCAAGTTTCTGTAAACCTGATGCTTTAACATCTGCTCTGCATGCATATGCTGGATACACCTCGTTCTGGACATGTGTTAATATGTTTGAGTCACAATGCCTTGACCTTCTGTCTCCTTTGTTGTTGTACCCAACATCCCCACCTCTTCTGGAGAAGTCCTACCCTAATACAAACCAACCAAACTGGAATCTACACCCCCTAACCATGTCCCTTCCTGGGCTCTCAAATTCTAGACCACTTTGCACTTGTCTTAATTACCCCAGACTCAGGTACTAGACAACCAGGAACAGCCTTTATGCCCAGAGTATGCTGAAATTATCCAAATAAGCCAACCCTAAATTGGTTTACCTCTCTTACCCTACTGCAGAAGTGCAACAAAGGCAGTTGCCAATTTACCTCCCCGCTCTCAGCCATGCTGACCCGGGGATTCTCTACATATCCCCACCACTCCGTAGCATAATATG
Source organism: Mellivora capensis (assembly GCA_004024625.1). Taxonomy (NCBI): domain Eukaryota; kingdom Metazoa; phylum Chordata; class Mammalia; order Carnivora; family Mustelidae; genus Mellivora; species Mellivora capensis. Next base: position 16,013 of record PISX010028442.1, on the reverse strand, counting down.
TATAGTCCTGGGACCTATGAGTATAATAGACTCATCTTTTCAATCATATTTGTCTGATTTATTGGTTTTAATAATAAAACTTATTTAAATAATTGTGAGCCAATACTGATTTGTCCCTAAATAAAACTGTTCTGAAAAAGTCAAACATTCCAACCGAAGTGAAAAATGTTTTAATGTTTATTTTATTTTAGTAGTAGAACCAGTAATAGATACCATTACCATGTTGGATGACTTGCAATCTTGAAAGCACCATGATGGCATTTTGGAGGTTCTCATAGCTGAGAAATGTTAGGCTAGAGGGGAAGTGCCTTTGCAAATTTCTGCTGGAAAATTATAATTTGTAGTCATGTTGTTATATGAAATATTATGTCAAGAACAAGTATTAATTATAAGTTTAAAAGATTGACTTCAAAGAAGTAGTAGAAACCATGTATCTCTTTTTAATCACACTTTGATCACAATAGTTATCAAACCCTGGCTAACTGAAATGAATTAGTAATGATACAAAGCAATGTTTTTAAGGACACTTCCTTATGAGCATCAAAGAACCATTTTCTCTTAGTTGCCAGTTCAACTGGTGTCCAAAGTGTTTGGTGTTATAAGAGTATGAGGGAGAGGGAATGTTTATGCCATATGGACATCTACTAATACTAATTCAGATATGTTTAATCTTTCCAGTTTAATATAACCAAAAAGAATGTTTCCTCAGGGAGCCACATTTTATAAGAACAAAGAATTTCAAGAGAAAATACAAGAAATATTAAACTCTTGCTGATATTATGGTATTATTTTTTATATAGCAGAACAAGGTCTAATACTTTAGAATTCTATCAGAACACCCCTCTTTAAGGAGAACAGTGAGTCTTGGGCATATGTATACACACGTTTGTAATAAAATCTTGAGAATTTCCTGAATTTTTGTAAATGGAAAGAACTATGACAAGACATCTGTGTCATAATTTATAGTTAAGTACAAGTTCTCATTTGGAATATCAGATGTCCCAATCACACTTTTGCAAATGCTATATAAATAATGTGTAGTAGACTGGCTTTGCTGGCATATGTAACATACATTTAAACATCTCATAAAAATGAATTTCTCACTTGGCAGAACTTCTCTGTAGTTCAACTAGTAATATTACAAACATCAACCCGTATTTTTGAAATGCCTACCCCTGCTATGGAAATATATTTTTTATTTTTAAAATTTTAATTCTAGTATAGGTACTTAATGTACAGTATTATATTCATTTCAGGTGTATAATATGGGGATTTAACACTTCCATACACCACCTGGTGCTCATCACAACAAATACACTCCTTAATTCCCATCACAATTTCACTCATTCCCCCTCACAACCACCTCCCCTCTGGTAACCAACAGTTTCTTCTCTATGTTAAGAGTCTATTTCTTCACTTGTCTCTATTTTTTTCCTTTGCTAATTTGCTTCTTAAATTCCACATATGAGTGAAATCACATTTGTATTTGTCTTTCTCTAATTTATTTTGCTAGCATTACAGTCTATAACTCTATGTCATTGCAAATGGCAAGATCTCATTCTTTTTTATGGCTGAATAATATTCCTTTGTACATCTATTCCACAGCTTCTTTATCCATTCATCTATCAGTGCACACTTGGCTGCTTCAATAATTTGGTTATTGTAAATAATGCTCCAGTAACCACAATGGGTGCATGTTTCTCTTTTAGTATTTTTATTTTTTTGATAAATACCTAGGAGTGTGATTATAAAACTGTAAGGTAGTTCTATTTTTAACTTTTGAGGACTCTTAATACTGTTTTCTACAGTGGCTGCACAAATTGGCATTCTCACCAGCAATAAAAATAGGGTTATTTTTTTCTCCACATCCTTGCCAACATTTGTTATTCCTTAAGTTTTTTTTTTTTTAAATTTTAGCCATTCTGACAAGTATGAGATGATATCTCATTGCAGTTTTTATTTGCATTTCCCTGATATGATAATGATTTCCCTGATAATGAGTGATGTTCAGCATCTTTTCATGTGTCTCTTGGCCATCTGGATGCCTTCTTTGGAGAAATGTCTATTCATATTATCTGCCCATTTTTTAATTGGATGATGTGTATGTGTGTGTGTGTGTGTGTGTGTTGAGTTATATCAGTTATTTATAGATTTTGTATATTAACCCTTTATTGGCTATGTCATTTTTAGATATCTTCTCCTATTCTGTAGTTTGCCTTTTAGCTTACTTCCTTTGCTGTGCAGAAGTTATTTTGATATAGTCCCAACAGCTTATTTTTGCTTTTATTTCCCTGGTCTCAGGAGAGATACTTAGAAAAATGTTGCTACAGCTGATGTTGGAGACATTACTGCCTATGTTCTATTCTAGGATTATTATGGTTTCAGGTCTTACATTGAGGTTTCTAATCTATATTGAGTTTATTTTTGTGTACAGTGTGAGAAAATCATGCAGTTTCATTCTTTCAAATGTAGCTATCTAATTTTCCCAACACCATTTGTTGGAGAGACTTTTTCCCATGGGACATTCTTTCCTGTTTTGTCAAACATTAATTGACTGCATAATTGTGGTTTTACTTCTGGGTTTTCTATTCTGTTCCATTGATCTATGTGTCTATTTTTATGCCAGAACCATACTGTTTTGATGACTACAGCCTTGTAATATAACTTGAATTCTGAATTGTGATACCCTCAGGTTTGTTTTTCAAGATTGCTTTGGCTATTCGGGTCTTTTGTGGTTCCATGTAAATTTTAGGCTTTTTCTAGTTCTGAGAAAAATGCTGTTGGTATTGTGATAGGGATTGCATTAAATGTGTAGATTGCATTGGATAGTATAGACATTTTTTTAAAGATTTTATTTATTTATTTGACAGAGATCACAAGTAGGCAGAGTGGCAGGCAGAGAGAGAGGGGAAAGCAGGCTCCCTGTTGAGCAGGGAGCCCAACATGGGGCTCAATCCCAGGACCCTGAAACCTTGACCCAAGCCAAAGGCAGAGGCTTTACCCACTGAGCCACCCAGGTGCCCTAGTATAGACATTTTAATGATATTGGTTCTTCCAATCCATGAGGGTAGAATGTCTTTTCATTTCTTTGTGTTGTCTTCAATTTCTTTCATCAGCATTTTATAGTTTTCAGAGTACAGGTGAAGTCTTTGGTTAGTTTTATTCCTAGGTATCACATTATTTTGGGTGCAGTTGTAAATAGAATTATTTTCTTAATATCTTTTTCTACTACTTCATTGTTAGTGTACAGAAATGAAACATTTCTGCACATTGATTTTGTAACCTGTGATTTTTTTGAATTCATTAATCAGTTCTAGTAGTTTTTTGGTGGAGTCTTTTGGGTTTTCTATATATAATATGTCAGCTGCAAATAGTGAAAGTTTTTCTTCTTTACCAATTTTTCCTTTTCTTTTTCTTGTCTGATTGCTGTGGCTAGGAATTCCAGTACTATAAATAACAGTGGTGAGAGTGGACATCTTTGTCTTGTTCCTGACCTTAGGGGTTTTCCCCCATTGAGTAGGATATGGGTTTTTCATATAAGGCCTTTATTATGTTGAGGTATGTTCCCTCTAAATCTACTTTGTTGAGGGCTTTTATTATGAACAAATGTTAACCTGTCAAATGCTTTATGGATATATACTTTAAATACCACATTTAAAATACTATTTTCTACTTTTTACTTTATATTTCCACATTTTCTTGAAAGTACAGTATAAGATTTCTTGAAATCACGTACAAGAAGCTCCAATGTTTATCAGATTCTGTACTATATTTTTGAAAATTATGATAGATCTTAAAAGTTCTCATTACATGAAAGAAACTGTGTAGTGATGGATGTTAACTATACTTATTGTGTTCATTTTGTAGTGTATACAGATATTGAATCATACACATCTGAAAGGTAATGTTATAGGTCAGTTATGTATTTTAAAAAACAGTAAGATTACATCAATAAAAATTAAAAAATTCATTAAGTCTCAATGAGTTAAATAGTTTGATTGTACACTATGTTGGCAAGGATGTAGAGAAATAGCAATTCTTGAAAATTTTTGGTAGAATTGGTAGACTCTTTGGAGGGCAATTTGGAAAATATCTGTAAACCAAAGTACATATCCTCTTTGGCCCAGGAATTCCATTCTGAGAACTTATCCTACTTGTGAGTATATAAAATGACTTTTCAATCAAGTTCTTCATTTCAATAGTAATAGTTTGAGATTTGGAAGGAATCTTAATATTATCAGGAGGCTGACTAAATGGAAGTCTATGGAATGGAATGCAATGGAAGACTATGCAGCTATATAAAGGAATGACAAAATTTTTGTGTTTTGTTATGGAATAATTGCCAAGATATTTAAATGAAGAAAGCAAGTAGTTGAACAGTGTGGACAGTTTGTTATAATTAATGAAAAAAGAACATAGAGATTTATCTATATATATCTATATGTTATGTAGAGTTCTTTCCTTCCTTCCTCCCTCCTTGGATTTGTAGCTAATATTTCTATAAGAATCTGGTAACAAGGAGCACCTGGTTGGCTCAGTGGGTTAAAGCCTCTGCCTTCAGCTCAGGTCATGGTCCTGGGGTCCTGGGGTCCTGGGGTCCTGGGATCGAGCCCTGCATCGGGCTCTCTGCTTAGCAGGGAGCCTGCTTCCCTTCCTCTCTCTGCCTGCCTCTCTGCCTACTTGTGATCTCTCTGTCAAATAAATAAATAAAATCTTAAAAAAAAGAATCTGGTAACATCCTCTGTGGGGGAATGGTGGGGGAATGGCATCCTCTGTGGGGGAATGGTGACTACAGGACAGAAATGGGATGGAGATTTTTTTTTACTATATATCCTCTAAACATTTTGAATTTTGAACATTATCAATGTACTGTATTATGTATTAAAAAATAAACACAATCCCACTTTTTTTAAGTCCATCTGAGGCCTACAGATTTCAAGACAAAAAGGAATTACTCATTAGCAGAATAACCCTGATGTACGGAGACCCAACACCCTAAATATTTATTTCCTTTAAAATGGAAACAAAAGTTGCTATCAAGTCAAAGGATTCTCTCATTTTCCTCATCTCATGGAGTTCTACGTGAAGGTATGGATGATGTCAGTTTACTGCCAAACCTTAGAAGATAAAAATTGGAACATAACAGCTTAACTCAGGGAGAAGTGGAATGAGGTCCGGCCAGCAGCACCTCAGTCAGGTGTTAAATTATAGCTTTGTTTCAGCTTCAAGAGTAACTGTGACTCATTTCTTAGCAGAAAATGAGATAAAGCCCATTGCAAATACCACTTGTCATTTCTTTACCTGCCTCGGAGCTGCGAGAATTACATAAACTAACATTTTATAAAAAGTTTAGAATCCCTTGATAAGAAAGTGTTACATAAGAATTTTATAATCCTGGGCTTTCTTTATCTTCCTTAAAAAAAAAAAAAAAAAGAAAAACCAATAGTTTCCTTACAAATGAGAAAGTAAGTTGATACAAAAACTGATCTTTGGGTGACCATACTGGAACGAGGTAAGTTCCTATTTTTGATGTTTAATCTGGGTTCTGTGCATTATATCCTCAAACAAAATGCTTTTAGATCCAAGGATCATTTTGTTTTTACGGATTATCCTTCTAAACTTTAAGGACTTGCATTGTTGAAGTGTTTATGATTATGAGACTGACATTCTGCCCACTGTGCTAAGAAGGCAGCATTTGAAGTGTTTACAAATCAAATATAAAGGGTCATTTTGAGCTTGCAATTACACACATGTACTCTTTACCTCCCAAGTTGAGATGGGTGCAGAATTTGTTCCAAACTATTTTAATTTAAGCAATTCTTCTTAAATTCTTTGAGCAGAAAAATTCAGAAACTCATTTAACTTATTAAATTATGAACACATTTACTCATGAAAGAGTTGTGTATTTTATTATACTTCTTTTAGGATTATGGTTTTCCAAGAGGAATGAAGGATGTTACTAAAAGGAAGAAAGGATCCATAAATTTTAAATGGATAGCAAATGAAAGTGAGTCACTAAAGCATGTCCATGCATTTTTGTTAAAAAACAAACAAACACATCTTAATTGTAGGTTCTTTGAAGAGTAATGGGAACATTCAGATCTTTAGTCAGTGTTTACTAAGTTCCTCTGTAAGATAACCTGGGGTTGTGGTATATTTTCAGTGATGCAGCCTGAAAAAGATTCCTAGGCAAATCATGTTTTTCTTTCCACTCTCGTTTTGAGAATAACCAAGGTACATAACTTGTATCACTAAGTGTTAAGTTATCTCTAAAGCCACTCTTCTAACCCCAGATCAAACGGAATCTAAATCCTGCAATTGTTTGGCTTTGCTTTTCCTTTTCCTCCAAACTATCTCACAGGTCTCTCTCTTTTTGTTTCTACACCACCCTGCCCCCTTGACTCAGTTAAGTCTATGGGTGTCATTAATACTTTTCATCTTTTGGATTAAGGATGTGCTATACACCTTCAAAGAAAATGTATCCTTTATGTATGAAGCATGAAAGGTAGAATTTCTATGTGGAAGGGTGTATAAGTGGCATTTTGGCTGAAAAGAGTAAAAAGATGTTGAGAAAATGCCAATTTTTGATATCAGAATGTTGGGAAGTAATGAAGGTTGTGTGGAGTTGAGAGCATGCTGCAATTTATTAAACATGGGTGATCCTTATCAAATTGGTTTGTGGTTCCCTAAAACTCACAAGTGAATGAGGACATGTGCTTGAGTAAGAAAACCAGAATCTAAGAACAGACTGTAAAAGAGAATAACAAAGTTCCTCCAGTGCTCAATAAACACATCGAGTTACAGCAGTTGGTAAAAACTTCTGACAAGCTAACATCTGAGACTGGCCCTTTTGACAGCAAACATTCTCAAAAGTAGGGAATTCATAGCTTACCCTCACCTCCTTTAAACCTTTGCTCAAATACCATCTTTTCAATGATGTCTTCCCTGATCATTTTATTTAAAACTACATTTCATGTCCCTCAACCTTCTTCCTTACCTTTTCCTCTGCAACTTTGACCATTTGATAGGCTAAAAAAAAAAAAAAAAAGTAAAAAATACAGCCCATCTCCCTTCATTGGAATACAAGTTTCATGAGGACAGGAATTATTGATTTTTGTTTATTGCTGTAGCCCTCAGTATCCAGAACAATGCTTACCACATGGTAGTCACTTAATATACATTTTGGAATACATTTATACACCTGTATAAACAAGGCTTAGAGACTGAGACATATGGGACATATTTGGGGAATAGTGGATAAGGAAGTTTGGCTGTATAAATATGTGTAAGTGATAAATTTGGAATAAATTTGTAGAGTTTTCTCCCCACTCTGAATGACCTAATGAATGCCTCTGAGCTCCTTGGTCTGAAGGTTCAGTTTCTATTCACTGATGTATCCCCATAGCCCAGAGTATGATTCACACATAGTGTCATTCACACATATCAAACTATGCTAGCTTTTTTAGACTGTGATATTCAGTGAGTCCATAGAGTTTATGGTTAGGAGTCCCAGAGATTGGTCAATCTTAGAAGTATTAGCTCTGTTAAAGTAACACCAGCTTTGGCAACAAATAGACCCAGGGTGTGGCCTGGCTCAAATTCAATAGTTTTTTTTCTTATTTCAGAGACAGCTGTTCCTTGCTGGTGGGTGGCTTTCTGACATGTGGGGATTTAGGGATGAAGCTGCAATGGAAAGGTAGAGAAGTAACTCCCTAAATCTAAGTCACTTTGCAAATCTGAGAGAAATTTTTTTTTTTTTAAGATTTTATTTATTTGCTTGACAAAGATCATAAGTAGGCAGAGAGGCAGGCAGAGAGAGAGAGAGAGAGAGGAGGAAGCAGGCTCCCCGCTGGTCAGAGAGCCAGATGTGGGGCTGGATCCCAGCACCCTGAGATCATGACCTGAGCTGAAGGCAGAGTCTTAACCCACTGAGCCACCCAGGCGCCCCTAAACCCAAGAGAATCTTAACGGGCCTTTTTTGTTCACAACGCTTTTTGGTCTTATTTTCTTTTTTTTTACAGATCTAGAAGTGGTTTTTTTTTTTTTTTTCTTACCCTTTTGTACTCCCAATTTCTTTTTACTTCTGCTTATAAACTGGTCACTTCTTGCCTGAACTTAGGTCTTTCTTGTAATATCTTTCTATAAACAAGAGAAGAACCAACACATGCTAATATTCTGGGTATTTGCAATGACTCTCCTCAGAGCTATAAAAGAAATAGGTATTTTCTTTGTCTTCCAAGTATAGTTGATAGTTTTACCAAATGTTACCAAATGTTTTGTTATTGCACAATACTGGCCTTTTCTTTCCAGATTGTGATATCTATGTTCCTTCCACCTACTTCCCAAATGCTAAGCTAATGCCATATATTTTTGTTTTTGTTAAGGTAGCACTCTGATACACCATCTTTAGTATTAGTTGTGATAATGCTAAAAGGTAGCAGAATATGCCACCCCAAAATATGATTGTAAGAATTTAGAACATGCCACCTCAAAGTACACTGCTTTGGTATACTGATTTTTTTGAGTCGTAGGCACTTTAAAATAGCAAATAAAGAGAGTGACTTTTTCTTTACTTCCCTTATCAGCCTAAAAACCATCCTCTAAAAGGATGTGTCATAAATCCCCTCACCAGGAGTTTCATCAACAAGGGATTTATCACAGGAGCTACTAGAAGGTGGTACCACACACAGATAAACCTTGTCACAAACTATCATAACTCCCACCTATCTTTGAAAGGCCCATTCATTGGAGATACCCAGGAAAAAGTAACCTCAGGATAGCTTACAATTTAGACTTGAATGACATTTTAATAGAGAAAGGGAAGAGTGAATAGAGGCCTCTTACAGGAGAGTAAATCCAGTATACATGTTAATAAACTTCTGGAGTTTTTTTGTTAATCTTTTTTTTCTTTAATCACAAAGTGTCTCAGCTAAGAACTCAGAAGGGTAGAGAGAAAATTATTTTTTCTCCCTTACAATGCTCAAATATAATATCATGATTCCAATGCTAGAGAAGTTTGTTCCTTGGTCATATAACAAATGTGGATATTTGAGAGTAGACAGCTTTTTCTCTGTCTCAGGGATCCAGAAATTTTCCTTGTCATGGCTTCATCCTCTTGGGCCCTATTATTAATGCCATTCAGGCGGAAGAGAAAATGTTTGGAGGGAAAACTTCCTTCTACAGAGTCTTGGCCCACGAAGGCCCACATCACTTTTGTGTATATTCCAATGGATATGCCCAGTTGTATGGACATACTTAACTGAAGAGGAGGTTGGGCATATAGTGCCCTGGGAGATAAAATGCAATTTTGAGTATAACAGTCTACCATAGAAAGGTCACTGCAGGAATCTCTGAAAGTGCAGAGTACTTACATCCTAATAGGTACACCAAGTTATAGATGTGCATTTTGAACTCTTTATTCGTGGTAAGGTCACATTTCCCTATAATCTCTGATGTTTCCTTTCTGTGTGACTAACAGTCTAAAAATTGGTAAGTGTTATTCTGCATTTTTCCTTAAGATAACTTTAATTTCTGTGTTTCTGAACCTTCTTTTTTTTCTTTTGTATTGCTGACTTTTTAAAAAAAATAGAGTGATCTTTAAGAGAATAAACAAAAAAAACTTTACACAGCAAACATTTTACATAAATGTAAACATGTACCTCTACTTCATAATTATGCAAAATAAAATTTTAGGCATAAGATTTTAAAAAATCATTGAAAAATAAGACAATGAACCCAAGGCAGATAGGACAGAAGCAACAAAAACACATTTCATAATGCTTTAATTGGTCTTGTCTTCCAACTTACTGGTTAAGGCCCGAGTTTCAGAAATCCTGCCTTCCTTGCCAAATGGAAACATCCAATTTGGCTGTAACTAATATACATCCACATAACAGATTATCTTTCAAAATAATATAATAAACACATCTCTCACACACACACATACACATGCCCCCATATACACACCCTACTCAACCAGCCTCTCATAAAGATAGCAAGTAATTTGGAATTTTCAAGTTTTCCCACCACTAAAGCACACACACATTAATACCACACACAGAAAAAAAAAGATTCTGCTATAGAAATAAAGTAGTTAATGGTTGGCATCATCACAAATCTCTAGTTTATATTTAGTTTCCCCAAATCACATCTTTAGTGTGGCTTGCCATGGCTCCTTGGGTACCTCAGATTTAAGTATTTATACCTTGCCTAATGACCCATGGTATGGTAGACATTGTATGGGACAAAAAAAAGGCAATTTTAACAATTCAGTTAGAGACTCAAAACCATGAAAATTAGCACAGATCATTTTCAATTGTTTCCAAATGCTTGGAATGTTTTCTGCATATCTACCCTCTGTACTCCACTGGTTGGTTTTCTCTGTTTCCACTCCACCAGGCTATAAACATCTGAATGTGTATTCCTGTGGACACCCCAGGGAATAGAGATGAGAATGACTCTCCCTGCTTTTAAGGAGTTAATTCACACCAACCAGAGCTCAAGCAAGAGGAAAGTAAGTACGTCCGCACAGCACTCTAGCAGGCTGAAACAAACAGAAGAAAAGTCCATGAAGATGACATCTCTAGAGCATCAGGATCGGGGCTTGACAGGGGAGAGGGGAGGGAGAGATTGAGAAGGCACAGAGGCACAAAGAACAAGTCCAGTGAGGCTGGCACAAGGTCACTCAGGAGTAGTCTGAACCTTCTGTTTTATTGAAATTACCTAGAACTCTGATTATAACCTTCTCATCCATTGATGCCATTTTTTGGCTTAATGGGCATTCTCTAGGGACCCTTATTCATAGGTTTGATGAAGAAAAAGATGCTAAATATTACAGGTGAGAGAATTAACTTTTATTGCTCATGTCTCTAATATTCCTCACCTGAGATTAAATCCACTAGTGATTGTATGATTCATAACTTATTTGTAAAATTTATTAAGGAATAAATTATTCTAGGCAATATTCTGAGTCTTGTGAAGCTCAACATTCAGTATGTATCAGTTATCTTGACCAACCTTGATCAATTGATTTCTTGACCAGTTAGAGCTCTTAGACTCCTGAAAGTAATTAGGCAACCCTAAGATTTAGTTATTCTAAAATCACTGCTGTGTTTTCTTTATAATTTCTTTATAAAGAAATTTTTTTCTTTCTATATAATTTCTTTATAATTGGTAAAGTGTTTTCCCCAGTATTTAAAAAAAAACATATGTTTATTTTAAAAAAAATCTGTGATTTGTAGATCAACCTTAGATTTGTTAAAATAGAAATTTTGTAATCATTGCCAATAGTTCTCCAATCTCTTAGCATCATATCATTATTCAAATTTTCATATTAGAAAAACTTTTCAAGGCTTGTTCTCAATTATTTAAATATACTAAGATAAAACATGCTTGGTTAGTTAAAACATATTATTAATCAAGAATAATGAGCAGTTTCTTCTAGACCAACTCCAGCCTGCTGACATCCAGCAAATTTGTCCACCTATCAAAGATCGCCAGTCCCTATATTGGGGCCATGTTTTTCCCCTGCTAGATTATGTTCCATGGCCTGTACCTTCTCTTTTCTCAAAACCAGGATACTGATTCTTAGATCATAGTCCATTTTCAAAATGTGAAAGAATAGAATACTCATGATCAGATAGCCTCAAAGCAAATGCAATTATCAGGAAAAGATCTAAGAAATATATTTGTGGGACCATGGGAATTTTAATCATTTTACATTTATACAGCTAGAAAAATAAAATGTTAGAAAACAGGAAACTTCTTTAATCAAGCAAAGTCTTTGTGGCTGTGGCTGATGAATATGCAAAAGCTGCTCTGAATTTTTTAGGGCAAAGAAAACTGCCATATAGTCATCTCTAATAGCTGTTTCTAGGTTAAAAGAAAGGAATTGATTTGTTAAGCAAGTGTATTAGAGGCTTAAAGAGATACAGATATTTCTGATTATATAAAAAACCAAAATGACTCCTAAGCAGAATACCTGAGCTCTGATTTTCAAGTTAAAATATTTCTGATAATTAACATTATTGTATTCATTGAATTAGTCAACATCCCAAGGCAAAATCTGAAAGTTACATGAAGCTCTAACACAAGATGGTGTATCTCAGAGATAGTTCTCTCAAGAAACTTATCGGGCTCTTACAGAAATCCTACTTCCTCCATAAAACTTTAGTAATTGAAAAGATGGATAATTTCCCCCTAACTCACACCCCTGCTATTCCTTGAACCCTTAAACCCATTGTTCTACAGTAATTCTTTCTACTTATATTTTCATCGTTTTGATCTTCTGAATATTTATTCAGCCCTATTTATGCTCTTGATTAGAATCCAAGTTAGAGTTGTTTTTCTACTTTTAGACAAGTAGATGGATGAATTAATTTCATTTGTTCATTCATTCAAGATTTGTTGAGTGCCTATTACTGCCAGGTGCTGGGAAAACAAAGAAAAGTCAGAAACAGATCCTATCAAAAAAAGAATGATAAGTAGTATGTTTTAGGGGGTTCTCTATTCTGTAGTTATTTGTTTACATATTGTGTATCCCTTACTGGATTAAGAACTCACTGGATGATCAACTCTTTCTGGATTTCCCCACTTTACAGATTAGAGACTGGAGGCACAGAAAAATTAAACTAGGTAACTTGCTGACACTCCTACAACTAGTACATGGAAAAGTCTGAATATGAACCCAGAAAGTACATCTCCAGAGGTCATACTCCTATTAATCACCATGCTAGCTGTTTTCCACATTTGACCTGTACAAGGCCCCACATAAATATTTAATAAATGCATTCAGATTGTGATAGTCAATTCCCATAGGTCATTGATACTCATTTACATGCTGATGCCCTTCCATTAGTCATCAGGGGAGAACTCATTTCCCTAAAAATGGTGTGGTCCAGGTTTCATTCTCACCAACAATGACCTCTAAAACCCAGTAAGGCAGCAGCAATCATTCCACATTTATGCAGCTAGAAAAAAGTATGGTAGAAAATAGGACTCCTTTAATCAAGTGCAGCCTTGTTGACTGATGAATATGCAAAGGCTGCTCTAAGTTCATGGGTCCAAGAAATGGCACCAAAGTAAAGTCTATACACTTGACAGAAAACCTGTGTATCACCATGAAGCCCCCTCCCTACCCCTGAAAAAAGAACTTCCTCTATTCCTGTATCTTTGATCATGTGGTAAAGCCCTTTAAAGTGGAAACGGTGAGAAATTCACATTTGACAAAGCACAAACCATACACTCAAACCTTGTTATTTTTTCCATGTGAAATCATGAGAACAAATGTAAAGGGCAATCTGTAAAGGACAGGGGAAAAAAGGGAAACCCAAGGGGTGGGTCAAGGAGTAATGATCTCAGCTGGGCTATGTTCCTGGGGACCTGACTGTGCACATAATCATTTTAGCACTAGCTGGAGTCACTCTTCTCTTCCATCAATGCCTCTGTATTCACCATACACAATTCAGAGATCCATTAAGTCTCAGATCTGCAAGAAACTCACTTTGGTGGGGATGAAATGGAGGAGAAAAGTACTGTAAGCATAAAGTGACATAAATGCTAAGATATAACATTCCGTAGAATTTGCTGAGGGTCAAAGAATTCAGGGAGAAGTGGATGCTTTAACCTAATCTTTAAAGGTAGTTGCCAAGTATACTAAGAAAAGAACATTCCAGAGAAGAGGAATGGCTTGAGAAAAGGCACTTAGGAGAGAAACCACAATCAGTTTAGTGTAGCTAGGGTAATAAACACTGAGCCAAGAATAGTGATGGAGCTGAGAAATGTTTGAGAGACAGGTTGGGTATGGTTTTGAAGGGCCCTATGGGTCATGGCAAAGAGTTTGAAGTCTATAGCCCAGGCCAGTGATTTATTTCCCTGGCTACATATGGAATTTCACCTAGAGAGGTTTTTATTTTATTTTTTTAATTTCTTTTCAGCATAAGGAGTTCATAGTTTTTGCATCACACCCAGTGCTCCATGCAATGCGTGCCCTCCATAATACCCACCACGTGGCTCCCCCAAATTCCCACCCCCTGCCCCTTCAAAACCCTCAGGTTGTTTTTCAGAGTCCATAGTCTCTCATGGTTCATCTCCCCCTCCAATTTCCTTCCACTCCCTTCTCCTCTCCATCTCCCCATGTCCTCCGTGTTATTTGTTATGCTCTGCAAATAAGTGAAACCATATGATATTGGCCTCTCTCTGATTGACTTATTTCACTAAGCATAATCTCTTCCAGTCCTGTCCATGTTGCTACAAAAGTTGGGTATTCATCCTTTCTGATGGAGGCATAATACTCCATAGTGTATATGGACCACATCTTCCTTATCCATTCGTCTGTGGAAGGGCATCTTGGTTCTTTCCACAGATTGGCGACCATTGCCATTGCTGATATAAACATTGGGGTACAGATAGCCCTTCTTTTCACCACATCTGTATCTTTGGGGTAAATACCCAGTAGCGCAATTGCAGGGTCATTGGGAAGCTCTATTTTTAATTTCTTGAGGAATCTCCACACTGTTCTCCAGAGTGGCTGCACCACCTTGCATTCCCACCAACAGTGTAAAAGGGTTCCCGTTTCTCCACATCCTCTCCAACACACGTTTTTTCCTGTCTTGCTAATTTTGGCCATTCTAACTGGTGTGAGATGGTATCTCAATGTGGTTTTAATTTGAATCTCCCTGATGGCTAGTGATGATGAACATTTTTTCATGTGTCTGATAGTCATTTGTATGTCTTCATTGGAGAAGTGTCTGTTCATATCTTCTGCCCATTTTTTTGATATGATTATCTATTTTGTGTGTATTGAGTTCAAGAAGTTCTTTACAGATCCTGGTTATCAACCTTTTGTCTGTACTGTCATTTGCAAATATCTTCTCCCATTCCATGGGTTGCCTCTTTGTTTTGTTGACTGTTTCCTTTGCTGTGCAGAAGCTTTTGATCTTGATAAAGTCCAAAAAGTTCATTTTCACTTTTGTTTCCTTTAGCAAACATCATCCTCAATGGGAAGAAGCTCACAGCCTTCCCATTGAGATCAAGAACACAAGGATTCCCACTTTCACCACTCTTGTTCAACATAGTATTAGAAGTCCTAGCAACAGCAATCAGACAACAAAGAGAAATAAAAGGTATCCAAATTGGCAAGGAAGAAGTCAAACTCTCTCTCTTCACAGATGACATGATACTTTATATGGAAAACCCAAAAGACTCTACCCCCAAACTACTAGAACTCGTATAGCAATTCAGTAACGTGGCAGGATATAAAGTCAATGTACAGAAATCAGTGGCTTTTTTATATACTAACAATGAAAATACAGAAAGGGAAATTAGAGAATCGATTCCATTTATGATAGCACCAAGAACCATAAGATACCTGGGAATAAACCTAACCAAAGAGGTAAAGGATCTGCACTTGATGAACTACAGCACACTCATGAAAGAAATTGAAGAAGACACAAAAAGATGGAAGACCATTCCATGTTCTTGGATGAGAAGAATAAGCATTGTTAAAATGTCTATACTACCTAGAGCAATCTATACTTTTAAGGCCATTCCGATCAAAATTCCACTGGTATTTTTCAAAGAGCTGGAGCAAATAATCCTAAAATTTGTATGGAATCAGAAGAGACCCCGAATCACTAAGGAAATGTTGAAAAACAAAAATAAAGCTGGTGGCATCTTGTTACCTGATTTCAAGCTTTACTACAAAGCTGTGATCACCAAGACAGCATGGTACTGGCATAAAAACAGACACATAGACGAGTGGAACAGAGTAGAGAGGCCAGATATGGACCCTCAACTCTATGGTCAAATAATCTTTGACAAAGCAGGAAAAAATATACAGTGGAAAAAAGACAGTCTCTTCAATAAATGGTGCTGGGAAAATTGGACAGCTATATGTAGAAGAATGAAACTCGACCATTCTCTTACACCGTACACAAAGATAAACTCGAAATGGATAAAGGACCTCAAGGTGAGACAGGAATCCATCAGAATCCTAGAGGAGAACATAGGCAGTA
>PISX010028441.1:9108-21639 GCA_004024625.1 Mellivora capensis | reverse complement strand
TAGTATACATAAACAGCTATGCTCTGAGTTAACAATATGTTAAACTTTATGTCCATTAGAGACAATGAAAGAAAGAATTACATACACAAAAGCATAAGTTATAGAATTTTAGACACCAAACAAAGCTTCCTTCCAGAAGAGCAGTTATTTCCATACTAATCTGCTTCCTAATAAGTTCTTATTCACATATTAGGATTGACGATCTCATAAACTATCATCTCAATTTATTTTTTTCACTCAATGGTTGGTATATATGAAATCATAATGAGGCATAAAAAAAACCTATTCAATGTTTTTCAAATTTTTTGCATCTTGGCTTTAAAAAAAAAGGATGTATCAAAGGCCTCAAGGCTAGAATAAGACTTTTTTCTAAATGCATGACTCATAATTAGATGTTCTCTGTATGTGCCTTCTATGAATTTTCATTATGTATTTTTGTGTAAATAAAATAGAGGAAATGAAAATTAGGAAATGTGGTTCTGACCAAAGAATTATCTCTTTCTTCAATTTCCTCCAAATTTAAGGATGTGGTATTCATTGTAACCCAACACTTAACAAAAAAGCAGTGCCCATTTAAACTTGGCAATCTGGGCTTTACTCCTGCTGTAGCTTTATAATTTTCTGCGCAAGTAGCAATCACTGCAGTAGTTTTGATTAAATGATTACCCATAGGCCTGCTCTTGAATGAAATGACAAATGTTCTCTGGAAGAATTCAAGTAGACACTGTAAACTTGGAAACCCTCTAGGGTGTGAGTATCCTCCAAGTGACATTATGTATTAGTAATAGCAATGATCTATGACTCAAAATAATAACCTACTTCCTATAGAGAGAAGAAAGTAGTTGCAATGACTAAAAATGATGGGGAAAAAAGTAAAAATACATTTTTTCCAATATAAGGAAAGAGCTTGGTGAAGTTCAAGACTTCCTTATCAGTACTTGAGGAAAGTTTGGTGGGTGTGTGCAGGCTAATATGCTATACCTCTGCCAGAAAGGATTGCTTTGAAAGGAGATTGGAAGGCCAGCATTTTTTTTTTATTTCCCCTTTTCAGTCTTCTACACCCATTATATTTGCTATATGGACAAGAACTTGTTTTTTCTGAATGAGAGAAAAATGATTTGGACAGTCTGATAAGGAAAACTTCACTAATCTTTTTTTTTAAGATTTTATTTATTTGTTTGAGAGGGATAGAGAGATGGTGTGAGCAAGAGTGCCAGAGTCCAGAGAGGGAAAACACACTCTCTACTGGGGCTCTTCCTGGGGCTCAATCCCAGGAAGCCAGGCTTGATCTCAGGGCACTGGGATCATGACCTGCACCTAAGGCAGATGATCAACTGATTGAGCCACCCAGGCAACCCACAAATTTTATTTTTAAGTTCTATGATCTAATTGCTGAAATAACTATATTTCTAAAGAGTAATACTTTATGCTCTGACTACCTATGTCATCCTTGTTTCAGTGTTTTCATCCTTTTGTTATTATGTTCAGTTAGCCAACATATACTACATCATTAGTTTTTTTTAAAAGATTTTATTTATTTGACAGACAGAGATCACAAGTAGGCAGAGAGGCAGACAGAGAGGGGGAAGCAGGCTCCCTGCTGAGCACAGAGCCAGATGCAGGGCTTGATCCCAGGACCCTGAGTTTATGACCTGAGCCCAAGGCAGAGGCTTAACCCACTGAAACACCCAGGCCCCCCATATATCATTAGTTTTTGATGTAGTGTTAAGTGATTCATCAGTTGCATATAACACCCCGTGCTCTACACAACACATGCCCTCCTTAATACCCATCATTCAATTACCCCATACCCCGACTCCTCTCCCTTCTCTAACCCCAGTTTGTTTCCTGGAGTCCAAAATCTCTCATGGTTTATCTCTCTCTCTCTGATTTCTTCTCAGTTTTTTCATCCTTTAAAGATAGTCACTGGCAGGGCAGAGCCCAAATTTTCAAAGCATGAGGAAGCTATGGCTTATTTCCAAAAATATTCACAATTTAAAAACAAATAAAAATGTAAATTTTGCAATTGTTAGGTTTTAAAGGGCATACTCCATATTTTGCTTGGAAAACAACAGAATTATTGAAGTATCTAATTTTAGGTTATTCTAAAAACTTTTGATCTCAGCAAATCCTAAAATGACATTGATTGTAGCTTAAGAATTCAAAGGAATGTGGTGAAGAGACATTAATTCATGCCACTGATATCAAAACAAATTATTTGCCTTTGAAATTTGGGGGCTTTTATAAATACAAAGATAAAATGTATGGGTTGCTACTATATTTTATAAATTATTATTATTATAATAATTTGTATGTAGAATAATTTCTTTCTTCAATAAACCATAATCAAAATGGAAATTTGTAAAATGATATTCTACCAAAATAAATAAATAAACCAAACAAGTTTCAGGGAAGGAGCTCTTGGGGGCCAGGTTTTTATTCTGGCTTTGCCATTAACCAGCTGTGTTGTTGATTTCAGGCGAATTAATCTATATGCTTCAGTTTTCTATCCCTTTTATAATCATGGGGGGTGGCTTAATAATTAGGGCTCCCCACTGTCTACTCTAGCTCTAATTTGAATTTGTTTCTTTAAGCCCTCTGCAGGAATATGGCATAGTTAGGGATTGAACAAAGGCCTAAAATGTCTATGAAAATTGAATGGTTATTGGTTAATGGTTAAATATGGTTATTGAAGAATAAATGCAAGATGCTTCAGTAAATTTTCCCTTAATGGCATCAAGGAAGGCAAGGTCAAGAGTGTAGAAGACAAGGGTAGGATTAGCAAGGTTCTGCCAAGAGTGAAAGTAAAAAAGAAAACATTTCCCATAGATGTCACCAGAAATTCTTAAAGGGATATCAGTAGAAGGACTTCTTATAGCCAATGGCTCTTTTTCCCTAACATTGGTGATGACTCTTGAGAATGAAGTCTGGATGTATGTGGCATCCAACAAAGGACACCGAAGGACAGAATGCCATAACTCTGCCACTTCATGATGGTATAACTCTCAGAATTTACAAAGCATGTCTCCTATTTTAGCCTGCTGTTTCATCCCAATGACCTTATGGCTGAGGCAGGGAATGAATACACTGGTTAAGCACATGAACTTCAGAGTCAGACAGTTTTGGGTTCAAATCCCAGTTCTACCGCTCTTGGCTGAGTTGACTTTGCACAGTTCACTCTTTTAACAAATACATTTTGAATCTTCTATGCTAGCTACTGAAAATATAGGAGGCAGGCAATAAAGTAAATGATGATTTTTAGATTTTGTGAGTGTTCTATGGAAATCCAAATCCGGTAATGAAATGGAGAGCATTGGGGGTGGAGCTAAATGGGATTGGGTTTTAGGAAAAATTACTCTAAGAAAATACCATTTGAACTAAGACTGGAATAAGAAGAAGGAGTCAGCCATGTAAAGCTCTTCTGGAAGGGAGTAGAGATCTTCTGCTAGGGCAGATGAAACAGCATATGCAATGGCTCCATGGTGGCAAAGAGCTTATGTGTTCCAGGAAAAGCAATTCAGCTAGTGTACTGAGTGCTATGAAAGAGGGGGAAAGTAGAGCATGGTGAAATCTGAGAGGTAATTGGGAGTTAGATCATTTGTGAGACTTAGGGAACCCGAGAGGACATTTAGATTTCTTTGTTTTTCCTCTAAATGCAATTAAGCTATAAGAGGGTTTGTTTGTTTGTTTGTTTTTCCCAAGGAGCATAAAATAATTTGTTTGATGATTTTAAAAGATCACCCTTGATACTGTAACAAATTATATTGAAGAACAAGGAATGGAAGCAAGGATTCTAGTTATGTGATTATCTTAGTTGTCCAGGCTCAGCTTTCTTATTTGTAAAATGGGATCAATAGGTAAATGACAGGGCAAATTTAAGAATTGAATGAGATAAGATAAATGAGCAAACACACAGTTTCAGCAGATGGTGAGTGTTTAATAAATAGGGATGTCATTGTCTCCCATTTACACAAAAGAAAACTGGCTTTCTTAAAGGCTAAATGACTTGGTCAGAGACAGGCAGCCAATATCCATGGCTGTCCAGATCCTGAATCCAAGTAATGTAAGTCCATATTCACATGACCACAAAAAGTGAACTTGAACTTATACTTCAATTCAACAAAGCAAGAGACATACTGTAATATACCAGACACTGTGCTGGGACTGCAGGATAAGAGGCCTCTTCTGAGAAGTGCAAAGTTTAGTAAGAGTGACAGATATGAAGGTAAACAATTTCAAACCAAAATGACATAGATGACAATAGATACAGGTCACTCACAGAGAGGATTTTACATAAGATACCTCAGCTAGGTTCTGAAGTATTATAAATGATCACCAGACAGATGGAAAACAGCAAAAATAGCACATGAGGAGGGGTCATAACATAAGAATAAGCAGCAGCTTGTCATAAAGTGGTGAAGTGAGTGATTTGAATATACTGGTGTAAACAATATGTGGGGGAAGAAACAGGTATTGAGGTTGGGGGAAAAAGGTCAGGATGCCATCAATACCAACAGGAATGATGATAGGGCAAAAAGTAGAAACTACCAGTTCTATCAGTTGGAAGTGAATAGGATATCTAGACTTCCAGGAGGGCTGGGACAATGGTGACATTAAATAAATAACAATATATGGCACTTGAACATATTGCTTGTCTTATTCTGCCTCATATGAGCCTGTAGCATCTCCATGCATACTCAGCACAGAATGCACCTATGTGGAGAATGAAGCTCAGGTGGTTTAAGTGCTTTGGCCAAGATCACTCAGATGGCAAATAAAAGAACCAAGAGAAGAGCCTAGATTGCTTGTCTGTTGTTCAAGTACCATCTATTGACTGCATTACTTGTCTGTTTGCCCTGGGAAATAGAGAAAACTTTTGAGAAAGAACTAGAGGCAGAGCATAGCAGGAGGGCTGAATGGCAAGGACATTGAGAGCTTGAATGGATATTTAAGGAGCAGGTGGGGAAGATAAATTAACATCTGTCTGGATAATACCTGAAAATAGGTTAATATTGGGGAATTTGGAAAGAAAATGACATAGTGCCTGGAGGAGACCAGGGATCCAAAGCCTTCTGGAATTGAGAGGAGAGAGACAGTAAGGATGGAAAAGAAACAAGAGAAAGAGAAAGAGGGGTTAGGAAAGAAAGTAGAAAGAGGCAGAAGGAGAAGTGAAGATAAGCTGGAAGACAGGCTGTGGGGGAAATTATAGCTAGAGCATGCAGATGTCTATGCCAGAGAAAAATGTCCCTGATTAAAAAAATAAGTGGGGGGAGTATATAAAATTTTGGGTGGCTATATACAAAGAGTTGGTGGTAGTTCAATGATTACAATGGGGGTGACATGGTTTAGAGCTGGAGAAGACTGAAGAAAATTTTCCTCTCCCCATTGCTTCAGGAGTCTGCCACTAAGTGAAAAA
Source organism: Mellivora capensis (assembly GCA_004024625.1). Taxonomy (NCBI): domain Eukaryota; kingdom Metazoa; phylum Chordata; class Mammalia; order Carnivora; family Mustelidae; genus Mellivora; species Mellivora capensis. Next base: position 16,223 of record PISX010028441.1, on the reverse strand, counting down.
AAGGTAATCTAAAAGTGTAGTTAGTTGGCATTTTTAGGATTTTTCCATGGTACATGATTGCAGTGATAGAGAATTTGAAATTTGAAATTGGGAGATCTCAGAAATTCCAGATTATGTAATAATAACAATGGAGCCTTTTTGAGTTGCAAGCACTGTTCTAAGCACTGAAGTCATTTCATCTCCTCAACAACCCTATGAAGCAGATTCTGTTATTATTTCCATTTGCCAGATAAGGAATCTGTACATAGTGGGGTTGAGTAAATTCTCAAGGTAACACAAATAGCAAATGGTAGAGCTGGCTCTGAGTTTTGCTTCCCCCAACTACTATGCAAAATTCCCAAAGGGTTTGATTACATTTGTTCTCATTCCCTTTGAAGGTGATATTATCTCAAAGGGTTTTGGAACAGAGAGATTGTGAGTTTTACAGATTCTGTGAATGCACATCAACAAGTTTAATTCACCATTTAAAATATTTGTATGTAAAGTACAACATTATGAACCACAAGATAATTTAGACAAAGAGCATTGAGATCTTCATAGGAAGCTGACATGAATTGTTCTCTCTTTCAAAATGAAAAATATCTTGCCAAACAAAGGTGAAAAGTCCCAAACCAAATACCAAAGTAGGCAGTATTTCTTTCTATGTTGCTTTATGAAATATTGGCAGCCAGACATGTTTCTCAACCCTAGAAGACATAAATTTTTCAGAGGGAAATAAAATTTCTTTGGTTTGGCTTCCAAACGATGACTTAAGCCTTGAATCTCATCTCAGAAAACTGTAAACACCCTTTTCCTCCCCTTTGTTTAATTTTAAACATATCTTCCCTTCCTGAAGACCATCTTTCTCCTTTTGGGGTGGTTGTCCCTCACCTCTACTTATCCTGCATGCCAGCTGACCTGCTGGCTGACAGGCTGCCCAGGCCCATCACAAGCCCTCTGCACGGTCACTCATGCTCACTCCTCTCTGTTCTTACATCTACTTTCCATCTTTTTTTTTTTCACTAGCAGTTCTTGGCTTTCAATTCACATTCCATTAAGAGTTGATGATTTTGCTCTGGAGGTTTTTTCCACAGACCTGGGCTGTCTCCCTTATCACAGTGAACTTTGGCTTATACTCTGTGCCTCTGAAGCAAAAAAGATTTGGAGGTTTCATTTAAAAATGGTCTTAGCTCACCTCTCTAGCAACCATGACCGACAATTTCTACATAAGTATGCAAGTATATCTACATCTACATGTGCTTCAGAGTGAAAGGAACTGATGTGCCTGAGAATGGGGAGGGGATGGGGTTCACTCTCCAGAAGCTCAGATCAGCATGATACCTTCTGGGTGTTCTGTGAAGGAAAGAGCAGGGTAGAGGAATGAGCACTGGACTGGGAGACAGGACAGTAGAGCAGGTACTAGTCTAAGTTCTGACACCAAACAAGCTTTTGTGACACAGGAAAGAAAGTCATACTGACATCCACTCTGTTTTTTCATACTTAAAGCATTGGACTAAGTAGATTTTTTTCATACTTAAACCACTGGACTAAGTAGATTCTCAACCTGGATAAACCTTGGAATCACTTGAGAGAGTTCTGGAATGTCAGAAGAAAAATTAGTATTAGGGCTTCGACACAAGACATACTCAATTGGGGTCCTTATGAATGGAGCCCTAGAATCTGAAGATATGATTTGATGTAGCCACCCCAGGCTAGATTTGAGGACCAGCATTAGGGGACCATTTGATTCATTAAAATCTGATGTCCAAATTCCATTAGCACTCCCGAGGCAAGGCAAAGCATAGAATAGTAACAGCCACTGCTACCCAGCCAACCTTTAGAAGTGGCTAGTGCTGAAGTGAAACACACAGAGATCCCAAATAGCTGAACTTGTTGCTTTGGACTAGTTTACCACGTGCTTGGATGTTCACAGTTTCTATATAGTAAGTAACAATTCCTTCTTCTGTATGACTTTTTTTTTCACAATGTATTGAAATTACAATTACTTGCAAGTTTTTTCCTAAAAGGAGGCACATTATCTAACAATGATTTGACCACTTCTACTTATAGCTTGAAGTACTGGTCACATCACTGCCATAAAATGATTTTGTTAGTAGTTGGAGTCTTATTGGTGTATGAAGGTGAAATAGAAGAATGCCCTAAAACTGCAATTTGTAAGAACCAGGTGAAAACAAGACCTTTCAGGAATTAGTCATTTGTTGGGCTCATTTCTTTTTGCTATCAAGCACCCTTTATTTTTTGTAATAATGTTGATTTCTTTTATTGTAATTATTATTTTTTGATTCTTAGGTAATTAGCCCAATTTAATTATTGGCTCATTTTTGTACCCCTGTTTTGTATCCCTGTTGTCAGTTGATTCGGCTGCCACTCTCACAAAAAGCAGAGTGTACTTTTCCATCATTTGACATTGGGTTTGGCCACATGACTTGCTTTGTCCAATGGGATGTTAGCGGATGTGATGAGTGGAGACTTCAACACTGCTTATATGGTAGGACTTGCACTTTCGTACTTTCCCATGACAGGAACCTCTCCCATATAGCTCTTGGCCCTTATCTGGGCCCCTGAAGGAATATATGTGACATATATCTTTGCCACCTGACCCGATCTTTAAACAGAGCCACACAGCTAGGCCAAACTTAGATCAGCTGATCCCCAGCCTATCTGTAGATGCCTGGGGAAATAAATGACTATGAATTCAAGCTACTGAATTTTGGACTCGTCTGCTACCTTTGTAACAGCTGTTTGATTCTTTATGTCTGTCAAGATCTTCTGCCTTACCCTGGTCAATGGGTGGCATGTGGCGCAATCTAGACCAATCATATCTCTTACTCCAAATCACAAACCACTGATGAATAGCTGAAATTGTCCTAAGCCTTCACAGTCTGGTGTTTCCTAAACACTCTTACTTCCTGATACAGAGACAACTTGAACTTACCTAGTTTTGTCCTTTACTTGCTGGTTCGTCAGACTGACCTCATGCTTTGCCCAATCTTCATATCCTTCTAATGGGGGGTTCTTAGTATCACTCCCTTATGTTTATATCCTAATAAGCTCTTTGCTATTTAAGTTAGTGTCTTCTCTATTTCTTGCAACTAAAAAACTTACTTATTACTGAAGGAATCAAAGGGAAAATGAAATGGTGTCAAAAGCAAACTTGACCTAACTCACAACATGGTGGGTGGGGTTGGGGGGGTAAGTCATTAGCTATGTTTTCCTAGTACCTTTTCAACATTACATCTACATTGTTCATGATAAAGAGAGAGGAATTCTGTGAATTTATTCTTAGAATTTGCTATTAATAAACAGATCTATTGAGGTAAAAATATTCTAAAATTTTTATATAGAATTTTAGAAAAGAAAAAATTCAGTAACCTACTTAGAAGCAACTATTATTTAAAAAATATGACTCTCCCACAGTAAACTCACAGGTAGAAGTGAACAAGACATGTCCTATCTTGAAGTCTTACTGGCTGCCTGAGATGAAGGTCTTAAATGTCACCTGAAATCATGTTCCATATTTGTTAACATTAGAAAATAAATAATTATTCCTTAATATATTCCTCTTTTTGCAGTACTTCTTCATATTGAAGAAGTAACATAGGTTTCATTTAAAATAATCATATCAATAAAAGAGAGGATAATCTGAACCTCTAGTACATTAAAATTTTTTTTATGAATGATCAGCCATTGAATGTTATAATTTAGAGATTTCTATGTGTCATCATAGATACAACATAACTTTTTAGAATGCCAAATATGTGCCATAAAAATGCATAGGAACATAGGTTCCAACAGATGTTAAACACCCTTTCTCATCAGAACCGTGAATCTTTGTTTTCATGAATCTTGAAAAAAGATTGCCCAAGACCTTTGAAATAATACATAACAGAAAATAAATCCATCACAATCAGAAAATGACTCAAAGGAAACAAACTTCCAGAACGGGGAAAAATAAAAGCAGCTGCCTGTCCCCCGTGCCCGTCCCATAAATTGTTGCACAGCTGTTACCACCTCCGGTAGTGATGTTTTGCCAAACCAAAGACCAAGGTATTCCTGGGATGATGTGCTAAAGTCTTCATCCAGGCATCTCTGTATAACTTATGCATTCTAAAAGCAAGGAAAATTGGTTCCTCTCCAAGGACAGAGTTGGTGGAAAAGGGACATTTTTTAGGGCATGTGTCTCCTGGCAGGGTTCAAGGCAGAGGTAGTATCCCCAAGCATTCTTTCCCTTCCAAAAGACTCTCCAAGATTGTGTTGACAGCTTATCTTCAGAACACAAAGAGTGTCCAGGAAACACAAAAATACTGCATTAAGAAATCATCACTCCAATGAGAAAGTGGAAAATGTGGTAACAGAGTGAAGAAATTTTGTTCAGAATCTTAAAGTTTGCTTTTACTCCACAGACTACAAAAATACTTTCAATTACATTCTCAAGCAATCACTAGGTCACTTTTATTCTTTTTTCTTTTTCTTTTCACTTCTTTTTGTTCCTTTTCTTTCTGGAGCAGTGGTTAATTTTGGATTTAGCAGATATCACCAAGTTCCCACAATTTGCATCACGACTCTGTAAATATTCATACTGCCCTTGTGAAGCTCGCTGTGAGAGGTAATTTCCATTTTACTTACAAACACATATACAGGAATGGATAGATTCTACCGTAACCCTAGAACCATGGAATTCAAGCCACCTCACCAAACAAATCTTTTTTAAATTCATCATTTATTATGAGCCTGGCACTGTGGTACAAAATGGGGACTTATTGAAAAATAAAATATTATCCCTGCTTCAAGGATCTCACAGCCTAGGGAGGAGGAATTACAGAGTTTAACCTTAATAAGTAAATGGGTTGTATTCAATTCTATAATGGAGATATAGAGAAAATTCCTGGTTCATAAACCCAAGTGCTTTCTTAGAAATGTGATGGTTATACACATAGTCTCAAGATTTGAGTGCCTTGGATTTTCTTATTTATTTATTTAAGATTTTATTTATTATTTTAAGAGGGAGAGAAAGAGAAATGGCAGGCAGAGGGTGAGGGAGAAGCAGGCTCCCTGCTAAACATGGAGCTTGATGTGGGGCTTGATCCTAGGTCCTGGAGATCATGACCCCAGCCAAAGGCAGACACCATGCCACCTGAGCCACCCAGGCACACCACTCAAAAACTGGATGATTTGGGGCCCCTGGGTGGCTCAGTGGGTGAAGCCTCTGCCTTCACTGGGGTCATGATCTCAGGGTCCTGGGATTGAGACCCGCATTGGGCTCTCTGCTCAGTGGAGAGCCTGCTTCCCCCTGCCCCCCACCTACCTCTCTGCCTACTTGTGATCTCTGTCAAATAAACAAATAAAATCGTAAAAAAAACTGGATGATTTGGCATGTGAAATAGATTTGGTAAGTCTCAGTTTTATCAACTTTAAAATGGGGACAAAATCGGGGCGCCTGGGTGGCTCAGTGGGTTAAAGTCTCTGCTTTCAGCTCAGGTCATGATCCCAGGGTACTGGGATCGAGCCCCACATCGGGCTCTCTGCTCCATAGAGAGCCCGCTTCCTTCTCGCTCTCCCTGCCTGCTTCTCTTGCCTACTTGTGGTCTCTGTCTGTCAAATAAAGAAATAAAATCTTATTTTTTATAATTTCAATTCATTTCAGCGTAACAGAATTCATAGTTTTACACCACACCCAGTGCTCCATGCAATGCGTGCTCTCCATAATACCCACCACATGGCTCCCCCAACCTACGAACCCCCGCCCCTTCAAAACCCTCAGGTTGTTTTTCAGAGTCCATAGTCTCTCATGGTTCATCTCCCCCCCAATTTCCTTCAACTTCCTTCTCCTCTCCATCTCCCCATGTGCTCCCTGTTATTTGTTATGCTCCACAAATAAGTGAAACCATATGATAATTGACTCTCTCTACTTGACTTATTTCACTCAGCATAATCTCTTCCAGTCCCATCCATGTTGCTACAAAAGCTGGGTATTCATCCTTTCTGATGGAGGCATAATACTCCATAGTGTATATGGACCACATCTTCCTTATCCATTCATCCGTGGAAGGGCATCATGGTTCTTTCCACAGTTTGGCGACCGTGGCCATTGCTGCTATAAACATTGGGGTACAGATGGCCCTTCTTTTCACCACATCTGTATCTGTGGGGTAAATACCTGTAGCGCAATTGCAGGGTCATAGGGAAGCTCTATTTTTAACTTCTTGAGGAATCTCCACACTGTTCTCCAGAGTGGCTGCACCAACTTGCATTCCCACCAACAGTGTAAGAGGGTTCCCCTTTCTCCACATCCTCTCCCACACATATTGTCTCCTGTCTTGCTAATTTTGGCCATTCTAACTGGTGTGAGGTGGTATCTCAAAGTGGTTTTAATTTGAATCTCCCTGATGGCTAGAGATGATGAACATATTTCATGTTCTTGATAGCCATTTGTACGTCTTCATTGGAGAAGTGTCTGTTCATATCTTCTGCCCATTCTTATTTGGGGGGATTTTATTTTATTTATTTTATTTTAATATATTTTTATTTCTTTTCAGCGTAACAGAATTCATAGTTTTACACCACACCCAGTGCTCCATGCAATGCGTGCCCTCCACTATACCCACCACCAGGCTCCCCCTACCTCCCACCCCCCGCCCCTTCAAAACCCTCAGGTTATTTTTCAGAGTCCATAGTCTCTAATGGTTCATCTTCCTCCCCAATTTCCCTCAACACCCTTCTCCTCTCCATCTCCCCATGGCCTCCATGTTATTTGTTATGCTCCGCAAATAAGTGAAACCATATGATAATTGACTCTCTCTGCTTAACTTATTTCACTCAGCATAATCTCTTCCAGTCCTGTCCATGTTATTTCAAGTATTCATCCTTTCTGATGGAGGCATAATACTCCATAGTGTATATGGACCACATCTTCTTGATCCATTCGTCTGTTGAAGGGCATCTTGGTTCTTTCCACAGTTTGGCGACCGTGGCCATTGCTGCTATAAACATTGGGGTACAGATGGCCCTTCTTTTCACCACATCTGTATCCTTGGGGTAAATACCCAGTAGCGCAATTGCAGGGTCATAGGGAAGCTCTATTTTTAACTTCTTGAGGAACCTCCACACTGTTCTCC
>PISX010028440.1:0-21540 GCA_004024625.1 Mellivora capensis | reverse complement strand
AGAAGTCTGAAAACACAAACTTGGGTTAGGGTTAGGGCCAAGGGTTTGGCAGGCCCAATCGGCAGACCCTGAGGCCAAATCTTGGGGATCTGAAATTAGGGCTCAGTCTTCTGTCTCTGGATTTTGTGTCTATGATTGCTGCGGAATAAAGGGGTGGCCTCATGGGGCATGAAAGTTTCTCCCTCTATGGGGGTTTTGCGAATCTCCAAATAGCATGGTGTAATTCTGGGGAAAAGGAGGAGTCCTGATTTCTGGCCTAGTGTTCCCCCTAAGGAGGAATTCAGCACCAGGGCTCTGTGTATGGGTGCCTAGAAATTCAAACTTTGGTTAGGATTTGGGCCTAGGGCCATGGCAGGTCCCATATGCTGACTCTAAGTTGACCTACCAAGGGGTCTTAGTTGAAAAGGGCACTCCCGCTAAGTTTCCCAATGGAGATTTGTGTCATGGGGGACCCTCAATCATGGGTGGGGCCTCATGGGCCATGAAGGTTTCTCCTACACTGAGGGTTTTTACACACATCCCAGTAGCAAGGCTTCCTTCTGCAGGGCAGGAGGAGTTCTGATTTGTACATCAGGTTCCCCCATGTGCAGGGATTTGAGATAAGGTCTGGGGAAAGATGCCTGAAAACCCAGGTTGGGTAGAGATGATGGCCTAGGGCCATGACATGTCCAAATTGTTGGATATGCGGCCAGCTCTCTGGGTGTCTGACACGAGTTCTGGGCTCAGGCTGTGTCAGACAGAACATTAGTGCACAGGGCATCCTATGAAATTGCGGTCATACAAGTTGGTCCTCAATGTGATTTTTGGGCAACCGCATAGGACATTTTATCTTTCTGTAAGACAGGCAGAGTGCTGAATTGTGGCTCCAGAATTCCCAATCTGTGGGGCTTGTGAGCCAGGAGTGTGAGGACGGAAGTATGAAAACAGAAACTAGGATTAGGTTTAGGGCCTAGGGCATGGTATGCCCTATCTGCAGAGGCTGAATCGAGATCTCCAGCATCTGAAGTAAGGCCGTGTCAGATGCTTGCTCAGTCTGGAGTTGGTGTCCATGATGGCCGCCTAACGGAGGGGCAGCCATGAGGGCATGAAGGTTTTCCCATTCTGGGTTTGTGCGCTGCTCCACACAGCAATATTTCCTTTTTCAGGACACTGGGAGTACTGTTTGTTGGCTCAAGTGTCCCCCATACTGAAATATTTGAAAGCAGGGCTCAATGGATGCCTTGAACCCCACTTAGTGTGACAATTGGAGCCTAGGAAAGAGGGAGGTTCAATCTGCTGGTGCTGGTGTGAGCTACCCAGGGAGCTGAGTTGAAATGGAATCTCATGCTGTTGGGTCAAAATGCCGGTTTTTATCCCGGGAGAACTTTTAATGTGGCAGGGGAATCAGGGGCTATGCAGGATTCTCCTACCCTGAGGGCTTTACACAGCTCCAAATAGCAATGTTTCCTTCTGGGGACAAGAGGTGTTGTTTTGTGGCTCAGAGTGTTCCCATATGATGGTATTCAAGACCAGGGTCTGGGGACAGATTCCTGAAAACCTAAGCTAGGGTTCAGATTAGGGCGTAGGGGCATGTCATGTTCAATCTCTTGTCTTGGGGGCCATCTGCCTGCATGTCTGACTGGAGGTAGGTGCTCAGGGTGTGTCAGACTGCGCATTTCTTCCAGAGCGGCCTACGAAATTGGGGTGGCCTTGGGGGCTTTGCAGGTTATTCGTAATCTGGAGGATTTTGGCAACTGTAGAGGGCACAGTGTCTTTGGGAGGACAGGCACAGTCCTGTGGTGTGGCTCCAGAGGCCACAGTCTGGAGGGTGTGTGGGCCAGGGCTCTGGGAACAGAAGTCTTAAAACACAAACTAGGGATAGTTTTAGGGCTGCGGCTATGGTAGACCCGATCTGCAGACCCTGAGGCGAACACCTCATGATCTGAAAGTAGGGCTAGTGTAGGCATTAGCTCAGGCTTTTGTCTCTGGATTTTGTGTCTAGGGTGGCTGAATAATGTAGTGGTGTGCTCATGGGGCCATGGAAGATTCTATCTGGGGATTGTTCTTTTATCCCAATAGTTTGCTGTCATTCTGTGGAAAGGGGGAGTCCTGTTTTCTGTCTCAGGTGTCCCCCAAAAGGTGGGATTCCAGGGCAGGGCTCTGGTAACAGGTTCCTGGGAACCCAAACTTGGGTGAGAATTTGAGCCTAGGGCCATGCAGGCCCTTATATGATGGTTCTTGGGACAGCTACTGAGGGGCTTATTTGAAAACGGAGCTCAGGCAAAGGGTCACAATGCGTGTATCCGCCCAGGGATGCCCTCAGGAGAGGGCGTGTCCAAATGGTCCATGAACTTCTCTCATACTCTGTGGGTTTTACACCCATCCTAATAGAAAGGTTTCCTGCTTTGGGGAAGGAGGAGTTCTATTTTGTGCATCAGGTTCCCCCATATGCAGGAATTTGTGATAAGATCTGTGGACAGATGCCTGAAAACCCAGGTTGGGTAGAGATTATGGACTAGGGACATTGCAGGTCCAATCACTGGATATGCGGCCTGCTATCTGGGTGCCTGAGAGGAGGTCGGGGCTCAGGCTGTGTCAGACTGAGCATTAATGCACAGGGCGACCTATAAAATTAGGGTGCCCTTGACGAGGGCCGTGCAGGTTGATCCTCTTTTGGGGTCTTTGGGAAGCCCCATAGGGCACTTTGTCTTTCTGGTGGGTAGGCAGAGTGCTGAGTTCTGCCTCCAGAATTTCCAATCTGGAGGGCTTGTGGGAGAGGCGTGTGAGGACGGAAGTCTGAAAACACAAGCAGGTTAAGTTTAGGGGCTAGGGCATAGCAGGCCCAATCTAGAGGATGAGGTGAGATCCTCAACATCTGAAAAAGGGGCGAGTTTCATACGGTTTTTTTCAGCCTGGAGTGTGTGTCCATGATGGCTGCCTAATGTAGGGGTGGACTCATGAGGCCATGGGCGTTTTCTCCTGTCTGTGGGTTGTGAGCTGCTCCAAACATCAAGCTTTTCTTTTCAGGACAGGGGGAGTATGTTTGTTGGCTTAAGGTTCCCTCATATGGAAAGATTCCAGGCCGGGACTCTACATATGGATGCCTGGAAACCCCACCTTGGGTTGCCATGGGATCCTAGGGACTTGGCAGGTTTAATCTGCTGGCTCTGTAGTGAGCTACCATAAGGGCTGAGTTGCAATGGAGTCTCATGCTGATGGGTCACAATGTGAGTTTGTGTCCAGGGAGACCTTCAAATGTGGTGGTGACTGTGGAGCCCTGCAGTATTTTCCTACACCGAGCATTTTACACAGCTCCAAATAGCAAGGTTTCCTTCTGGGGAGAGGAGGTGTTCTGTTTTGTGGCTCAGGGATTTCCACTATGTTGGTATCTAAGACCAGGCCTCTGGAAACAGATGATTGGAAACCTAAACTAGGGTACAGATGAGAGCCTAGGAGCATGTGAGGTTCAATCTTGTCTCTGAGGCCATCTACCTGGGTGTCTGACTGGAGGTAGGTGCTCAGGATGTGTCAGACTGGGCATTTTGGTGCAGGGCATCCTACGAAATTTTGGTGGTCTTGTGGTCCTTGCAGGTTTCTCCTAATCTTGAGGGTTTTTCCAACTGTATAGGGCACAGTTTTCTTTGGGAGGCCAGGCGCAGTCCTGTCTGAAAACACAAACACGGTTTAGGGCTAATGTTGAGGGTATGGCTGGCCTGATCTGCATACCCTGAGGTGAGATCCTCAGGATCTGAAATTAGGAATTGATACTTCGGTATCATTCTGAGGGAAAGGAGGGCAACCTCATTGATGAAACCTGAACCTGGACACTAACACACGTCTGCCCCTGGCCTGAGACCCAACCTCCAATCAGCCACCCATGTACCTGGCACCTTACTCAACAGATTGGACCTCCTATGCCCATAGTCCCTAATGCTAAACCTAGGTTTAATGTTCAGGCATCCATACCTAGAGTCCTGCTCTCAAATCCCTCCATTTCGGGGACCCTGAGCCATACAACAGGCCCCCAACTTTCTCCCAGAATGAAGCCATAGTATTTAGAGCTGTACAAAACCCCAGAGCAGGAGAAACCTCCATAGCCTCTGGAGGCCATGCACAGATTTGGCAGCCCTAGTAGTTCACAAATTCTAGTCTGGTCTGAGCGAATGTCTGACACTCGCCCTAACTTCAAATCTGGGGAGCTCGCCTCAGCATCTGAAGATCGGGTATCCATGTGCTACACCCTATCCATACACCTAGCTTGGGTTTTCAGAATTCCATCCCTTGAGTCCTGGAGAGCAAGCGCTCTAGACTGGGGACTCCAGAGCCACCTCACAGGACTGCCCCTACCTTCCATAAAGTAACCGTGCCAAATAGAACTGCACAAAACACCTAGATTTTGGGAAAAGTGCATGACCCCGATGCCACACCACATTTATATGCCACCCTGGACACTAATATGCAGTCTGACACAACCTGAATCCCGCCCTCCAATCAGCCGCTGGGAAAGCTGGCCCCAGGACCAGCACATTGAACCCATCATTTCCCTAGGCCCTAATCAAACTCTAGGTTTGGGCATCAGGCATCCATAGCCAGAGCCCTCCTCTCAAATTCCCCACAGAGCGTACCCCTGAGCCACATAACAGTACTCCTTCTGTTGCCCAGAAGGAATAGTTGCTTGTTGGAACTATGTAAAGCCCTCAGAGTTGGAAGAAAACCACGTGGCTCCTTAAGCCACACCCAATTTTGCAGGTGCCCTCGAAACAAACACCATTGTGATCCTTAGCCTGAGCCCCATTTTCAACACAGCGCCAAGTAAAGATCACTGCAGAGCCAGGATATAAGGCCTGCCATGCCACTATGACCTACAATTAAACGTACCTTGGGTTTTCAGATATCCACACCAGAATGCTGCATTCAAGTCCCTCTGTATGGGAAACTCCTGAGCCATAATACAGGACACCACCTATCTGCCATAACAGACAAATTATTTGGAACTGTGCAAAAATCCCAGAGCGGGAGAAAACAACATGAACCCTTGAGGCCAACTCCACATTTGGTGGATCACATTGACACAAACTTCAGCCTGAGCGACCTCCTGATACTCGCCTAAACCTCAGATCCCAGGGATTTCACCTCAGCATCTGTAGATTGGGCCGGCCATGCCCTAGGCCTTAACCCTAACACTCACTTGGATTTTCAGACTTCCACCCCAAGAGTCCTTGCCCTCAAGCACTCCAGATAGAGACCCTGGAGCAACACCATGGGACTCTGCCTAAAGCCCAGAAGGAAAACCGTGCTCAGGGAAGCTGCACAAAACACCCAGATTAGGAGAAACCTGTATGGCCAATGAGGCCACATCCATTTTCTGAACCCGACCCTGGATACTAATATATATTCTGTTCCTCAGTAAGCCCGGAGGTCCAGCCATCCACCCACGTAGCTGGCCACAGAGTCAGCAGATTGGGAACTGCCATGCCCCAGTCCCTAATGCTAACCCTAATTTGGGTGTGCATGCTTCCATACCCAGAAGCTTTCTACCAAATCCCTCCATATGGGAACCCTGAGACATGCAACAGGACTCCGCCTCTCTGCTAGAATGAAATCATACTATTTGGATGTGGGCAAATCCCCCAGAGCAGGAGAAATCTCCATGGCCCCAGTAGGCCACACAAACATTCGGCAACCCTAGTAGACACAAATTCTATTCTAGTCTGAGCGAATGGCTGACACTCGCTCTAACTTCATACTCTGGGGAGCTTGCCTTAGCATCTGCAGATTGGAGATCCATGCCCTAGACTCAAAGCATAAACCTAGCTTGGGTTTTCAGAATTCCATGCCTTGAGTGCTGTAATGAAAACCCTCCAAATTCGGGACTCCTGAGCCACACACCACAGGACTCTCCCTGCTCTCCAGAAGGAAACAATGCCCTAAGGAGCTGCACAAAAGCCCTAGACTAGGGTAAACATACACAGTTCCCTATGCCACCCCACTTTTGTATGCCACCCTGGACACTAGTATGCAATCTGACAACCTGAAGCCTGTCCTCCAATCAGCCTCCGGGACAGCTGACCCCAGAGCCAGCATATAGGACCTGCCATGCCTCTAGGCCCAAATCCTAACCCTAGGTTGGGGTTTCAGACAACCATAGTCAGAGCTCTCCTCTCAAATCCCTTCACACTAGGGACCCTTGAGCCACAAAGACTTCCTCCTGCCCCCCAGAAGGAAACATTGAATTCTGCAACTACATAGAACCCTCAGATTTGGAAGAAATGTGCATTGCCCCTGAGACCATGCCCACTTTTCCAGGCCTCCCTACACAAAAATACCCATTGTAATCCTTAGCCTGAGCCCCATTTTCAACACAGCCGCATGGGTACCTCACCACAGAGCCAGGATATAAGGACTGCCATGCCACTAAGACCAATCCTTAAATTAGATTTGGGTTTTAGGACATTACACCAGGATCCCTGCTCTCAAATCCCTCCATATGTGGGGTGCATGAACCATAAAACAGAGCACCACCTATCCCCAGTATAGGCCAACCTATTTAGAACTCTGCAAAAACCACAGAAATGGGGAAAACTCCATTTTCCCATGAGGCCACCACCATATTCAGCAGATCCCCTGGTTACAAACTACAGCCTGAGCGACCTCCTGACACTCGCCTTAATCTCAGATCCCCAGGAGCTCGTCAGAGCATTGTAGATTGGGCTTGCGATGCACTAGGCCCTCACTCTAACCCTAGCTTGGATTTCCAGATTTCAGTTCCGAGACCCTGGCCCACAAGCTCCCCAGATATAGAACTCTGCCTAACCTACAGAAAGAAACGTATTCAATGGAGCTGCACAAAACCCCCAGATTAGGAGAAAACTGCATGGCTAATGAGGCCACCCAATTTAGGGAACCAGACACTGGATCCTAATGCAAATTTTGTCATCAGCCTCTGCCCCGAGCTCCAGTCAGCCAGCTCCGTAGCTGGCCCCAGAGTCTGCAGATCAGACCTGCCATGCTCCCAATTCCCTAAGTCTAACCCAGGGTTGGGTTTTCATGCATCTATACCCAGAGCTCATCTCAAGAATCTCTCCCTGAGCCATACAACAGGAAACCACCTCTCCCCCAGAATAAAACCATACTATTCTATTTGGAGCTGTGCAAAACCCCAGAGCAGGAGAAAACTCCATGGCCACTGGAGGCAAAACACACATTCAGCAGCCCTAGAGGACACAAATTCTAGTTTGGTCAAAGTGCATGCCTGACAATTGCCCTACCTTCAGATTCTTGGGAGCTCGCCTCAACATCTGCAGATTAGGGATCCATGCCATAATCCCTAACCATACACTGAGTTTGGGTTTTCAGAATACCATCCCTTGAGTCCTGGAATGCAAGTACTCCTGATTGGGGACTCCGGAGCCACCCCCACAGGATTCCACCTACCGTCTAGGAGGAAATCATGCCTTATGTATCTGCACAAAACCCTTAGATGAGGGGAAACGTGCACAGCCCGCAATGTCACCCCACATTTGTTCTCCACCCTGGATTCTAATATGCAGTCTGACACAACCTGAATCCCGTCCTCCAATCAGCCACCTGGACGGGTGGCCTCAGAACCAGCAGATCAGACCTGTCATGACCCTCGGCCCTAATCCTAACCCTAGGTTGGGGTTTCAGGCATCCATACCCAGTGCCCTCCTCTTCATTCCTCCACATGGGGGAAACCTGAGCCACAAACCAGAAATCCTCCTGCCCCCCCAGAAGGAAACCTTGCTCTTTGGAGCTATATAAATCCCTCAGAGTTGGAAAAAACCTGTGTTGCCCTTGAGGCCACGCCCACATTAGCAGGCGCCCTGGACACAAATATCAATTGTGACCTTCAGCCTGAGCCAGATTTTCAACACAGCCCCATGGGTAGCTCACCACTGAGAAAGGATTTGGAGTCTGCCATGCCAGTACGACCAAACCCTAAAAATAGGTGTGGATTTCAGGCATCCATAACCAGTACCCAGTACCTTGTTCTGAAATCCCTCCAAATGAGGGACCCTTGAGCCATAAAACAGGACACCATCAATTCCTCAGAATAGACCAAACATTTTGGAACTCGCCAAAACCCCAGAGCAGGAGAACACTCCATGGCCCAATGAGCACACCTCGACATGTGGTGGATCGCATGGACAGAAACTCCACCTTGAGCATAACTACTGTCATTCGCCTTAACCTCAGATCCCCGGGACCACTTCCATGCATCTGTAGATTGGACCTGCCATGTCCTAGGATCTAACCCTAACGCTAGCATGGGTTTTCAGATTTCTATCCAAAGATTCCTTGCCCACAAACCCACCAGATAGAGAACTCCGGAGCCACACTATGGGACTCTGCCTACCTTCCAGATGGAAACCGTGTTCATTGGAGCTGAACAAAACCCCCAGATTAGGAGAAATCTGCACGGCCAATGAGGCCACACTCGTTTACGTAACCCAATTATGGAATTTAATACACATTCTGTCCCTCAGCCTGGCCCCGCCCTCCAGTCAGCCACCCTCGTTGCTGGCGCCAGAGACAGCAGATCAGTACTGCCATGCACATAGTCCCCTAAATCTAACCCTAGGTTGGTTTTTCAGCCATCCATACCTTCAGCCCTGCTCTCGAATCCCTCCATACTGGGAACCATGAGCCATGCAACAGGACTCCATTTATCCCCCAGAATGAAACCATAGTATTTGGAGCTGTGCAAAACCCCAGAGCAAGGGAAACCCCCATGGCTCCAGGAGGCCATCTTCATATTCATTAGCCCTAATGGACACAAATTCTCGTCTGAATGAGTGAATGCCTGACACTTGCTCTGGCTTCAGAATCTGGGGAGCTCACCTCAGCATCTACAGATCGGGGATCATGCCCTATACCCCAACCATACATTGAGCATGCATTTTCAGAATTCTATCCCTTGAGTCCTGGAATGCAAGCTCTCCATATTGGGGAATCCGGAGGCACCCCATAGGATTCTCCTTGCCTTCCAGAAGGAAACCATGCCCTATGTAGCTGCACAAAACCCATAGATCAGGGGAAATATGCAAATCCCCCAATGCCACTCCACTTTCGTACTCTACCCTGGACACTAACATGCAGTCTCAGACAACCTGAGTCCTATCCTCCAATCAGCTACCAGGACAGATGGCCCCAGAGCCAGCAGATCAGACCTCCCATGCCCTAGGCCATAATCTTAACCCTAGGTTGCGGTTTCAGGCATCCATAGCCAGAGACTTCCTCTTGAATCCCTCCACTTAGGGGACCCCTGAGCCACAGAGCAGAAATCCCCCTGCCCTCCCAGGAGGAAACCTTCCTTTTTCAGTCTACATGTAACCCTCAAAGTAGGAGGATTCCATGTGTTGCCCCTGTGGTCACACCCACTTTTGCAAGTCACCCTGCACAGAAACACCCATTGTGACCCTTAGCCTGAGCCCCACATTCAACAAAATTCAATGGGTGCCTTAACCCAGAGCCAGGATATGAGGCCTGCCATGCCACTAGGACCTGATCCTAAATGTAGGTTTCTTTTTCCGGCATCCATAAGTGGAGCCCTGCTCTGACATCCTTCTATGGGGAACCCCTGAGCCATAAAACAGGACCACCTATACCCCAGAATAGATCAAACTATTTGGAACTGCACAAAAACCCTACAACGGGTGAAAAATCCATGGCCCCATGAGGCCAAATTCACGTTTGGCAAGTCACAGGGACACAAACTACAGCCTGAGCAAACTGCTGACACTCGCCTTTACCTCTGATCACCGGGAACTCATCTCATCATCTGTAAAAGATTGGCCCTTCCATTCCCCAGGCCCTAAACCTAGCATGGAATTTCAGACTTCCATCTCAAGAGTCCTGGCCTGCAAACCCTTCAGATAGAGAACTCCAGAGCCACACCATGGGGCTCTGCCTGCCCTTGGAAGGAAAGCATGCTCAATATAGCTACACAAAACCCAAAGATTAGGAGAAACCTGAATGGCCCACGAGGCTAACCCCATCGACAGAATCCGATCCTGGACACTAATACACATCCTGTCCCTCACCAGAATCCCAACCTCCAGTCAGCCAACCATGTAGCTGGACCCAGAATCAACAGATCAGACCTCCCATGCCTCTACTTCCTAACGCTACCCCTAGGTTGGGTTTTCAGGCATCCATACTGGGAACCCGGCTCTCAAATCAATCCATATGGGGGATATCTAAGCCATAATACAGGACACCACCTATCCCCCAGGTCCAACAATCTATTTGAAAATGTGCAATAACCCCAGAGCGGGAGAAAACTCCATGGTCCCATGAGGACCTCACATTCGGCGGATTTATTGAACACGATCTCAAACCTGAACAATCTCCGGACACTTGTCTTAACCTCAGATTCCAGGGATCTCTCCTCAGCGTCTCTAGATTGGGCCTACCATAACCTAGGACCTAACCCTAACACTAGCCTGGGTTTTCAGACTTCCATCAAGTGTTCTAGCTCACAAGCCCTCAAATAGGGAAATCTGGAGCCACACAATGCCTGTCCTCCAGAAGGAAACTTCAATATAGGTGCACAAAGCCCCCAGATTCGGAAAAAAATGCATGGACACTGAGGCCACCCCCATTGATGGAACCCGACCCTGGACACTAAGACTCATTCTGTCCCTCAGCCTGAGTCCCACCCTCCTGTCAGCCAACCACGTAGCTTGCCCCAGATGCAGCAGACTGGACCTGCCATGCCCCTAGTTCCCAATGCTAACCCTAGATTGGGTATTCAGTCATCCATGCCCAGAGCCCTTCTCTCTAATCCCTCCATATGGGGACATCTATGCCATACAACAGGTCTCCACATCGACCCCAGAATGAAATCTTACTATTTGGAGCTGCACAAATCCCCCAGACGAGGAGAAACTTCCATGGTCCCAGGAGGCCACACACACACATTCCGCATCCCTAGTGGACCCAAATTCTAGTCTTGTCTGAGCAAATGCCTGACACTCACCCTAACTTAAGAATCTGGAGAGCTTGCCTCAGCATCTGCAGATCAAGTATCCATTCTCTACACCCTAACCATACATTGAGCTCAGATTTTCAGAATTCCATCCCTTGAGTCCTGGAATGAAAACCCTCCAGATTGAGGACTCCGGAGGATTCTCCCTGCACTTCAGAATGAAACCATGCCCTATGGAGCTGCACAAAACCCCTAGAACAGGGGAAATATGCAAAGTCCATGATGACACCCTACATACGTTCTCCACCATGGACACCAATATGCCGTCTGACACAACCTGAGTCCCATTCTCCAATCTGCCACTGGGACAATTGGCCCCAGAGCCACCAGATTGGACCTGCCATGCCCCTAGGCCCTAATCCAAACGCTAGGTTGGGATCTCCATAGTTGGAGCCTTCTCTCCAATCATTCCATATGGGGACCCTGAGCCATTAAACCGGACACCCGGGGCGTCTGTGTGGCTCAGTGGGTTAAAGCCTCTGCTTTCAGCTCAGGTCATGATCCCAGGGTCTTGGGATCGAGCCCCACATCGGGCTCTCTGCTCAGCAGGGAGCCTGCTTCCTCCTCTCTCTCCCTGCCTGCCTCTCTTGCCTACTTGTAATCTCTGTCTGTCAGATAAATAAAAAAAAATTAAAAAAAAAATAAACCGGACACCTCCTATCCCCCAGAATAGACCAAACTTCTTGGAACTGCGAAAAAACCCCAGAGCAGGTGAAAAATCCATGGCCCCATGAGGTCACCCCCACATTTGGCAGATTGCATGGACACAAACTCCAGCCTGAGTGACCTCCTGACATTTGCCTTAACCTCAGATCCCCAGGAGCTCACCTCAGCGTCTGTAAATTGGGCCTGCCATGCCCTAGGCCCTAACCCTAATCCTAGCATGGGTTTTCAGATTCCGTCTCAAGAGTCCTGGCTCACAGGCTCCTCAGATAGAGAACTCCAGAGCCACACCATAGGACTATGCCTGTCCTTGAATGGAAACCATGCTCAATATAGCTACACAAAACCCCCAGATTTTGAGAAACCTGTACAGTCCAGGAGGGCAATCCTATCAAGGGAACCCAACCCTGTACACTAATACACCTTCTGTCCTTCAGCCAGAGTCCCAACCACCAGCTGGCCAACTACATAGCTGAACCCAGATTCACAAGATCAGACCTCTCATACCCCTAATTTCTAATGTTAACCCGAGTTTGCATCTTCAGGCAACCATACAAAGATCCCTGCTCTCGAATCCCTCCATATGGGCACCCCTGAGCCATACAACAGGACTCCACCTCTCCCCCAGAATGAAATAATACTATTTGGACATGCACAAAATCCCAGAGCAGGAGAAAGTTCCCTGGCCCCAGGATGCCACCCACACATTCGGCAGCCCTAGTAGACACAAATTCTAGTCTGGTCTGAGTGAATGCCTGGCACATGCCCTAACTTCAGAATCTGGGGAGCTCGCCTCAGCATCTGAAGATAAGGGATCCATGCCCCACACCCTTACCATACACCAAGCTTGGGTTTTCAAAATTCCATCCCTTGAGTCCTGGAATGCAAGCCCTCCAGATTGGGGACACCAGAGCCACCCCACAGGACTCTCCCTGCCCTGCAGAAGAAGCCGTGATCTGTTTTGCTGCACAAAACCCCTAGATTCGGGGAAATGTGTAAGGACCACAATGCCACCCCACTTTCATATGCCACTCTGGACACCAATATGCAGTCTGACACAACCTGAGTTCCGTCTTCAAATCAGCCCCCGGGACAGCTGACCCCAGAGCCAGGAGATCAGAACTGACATATCACTAGGCCCTAATCCTAACCCTAGGCTGGGTTTTCAGGCATCCATACCCAGAGCCCTCCTGATGATTCCCTCCAAACATGGGATCCCTGAGCCACAAAACAGAACTCATTCTGCCCCCCCCAGAAGGAAACCTTGCTTTTTGGAGCTATGTAAAACCCTCATATTTGGAAGTAACCTGCATTGCCCTGGACCACGCGAAATTTTGTAGGCTATAAAGGATACAAACACGCATTGTGACCCTTAGCCTAAACATAATTTTCACCATAATCCCATGGTTTGCTCACGTCAGAGTCAGGATATAAGGCCTGCCGTTCCACTAGAACATAATCCTAAATGTAAGTTGGCTTTTCAGGCATCAATAACTGGTACACTACTCTCAAATCTCTACATATGGGGGATCACTGAGCCATAACACAGGACACCACCTATCTCCCAGAATAGACCAAACAATTTGGAACTGAGCAAAATCCCCAGAGCTGGAGAAAACTCCGTGGACCCATGAAGCCACCCCCACATTTGGCGGATGGCATGGACTCAAACTCCAGCCTGATTGTATCTCCTGACACTCGTCTTAACCTCAGATCCCCAGGAGCAAGCTGCAACGTGTGTACATTGAGCCTCCCAAGCCCTGCGCCCTAACCCTAATGCTAGCTTGGATTTTCAGCCTTCCCTCTGAGTAGTCCTGGCCCAAAAGCCCTCCAGGTAGAGAACTACAGAGGCACACCATGGAACTCTACCTACCCACCAGAAGAAAACTGTGCTCAAAGGAGCTGCGCAAAACCGCCAGATTAGGAGAAACCTGCATGGCCAATGTGGCCAACCCCATTGTGGTCCCCCATTACGGACACGACCTTGGATCCTAATGCACATTCTGTCCTCACTTCTGTCCCGACCTCCAGTCAGCCACTCATGTATTTGTCCAGAGAGTCAGCAGATGAGACATGCAATGTTCCTAGTCCCTAAATCTAACCCTAGGTTGAGTTTTCATGCATCCATACCCAGAGCTCTGCTCTCAAATCCCTCCATATGGGGACTCCGGAGACATACAACAGGACTTCACCTCTCCCCCAGAATGTAATCATACTATTTGGAGCTGCAAAAATGCCCCAGCAGAAGAAACCTCCATCGCCCCAGGAAGCCACCCACATATTCGGTAGCCCTAGTGGACACAAATTCTAGTCTGTTCTAATCCAAAACCTTGGTTGGGGTTTCAGGCATCCACACCCAGAGCCTTCCTCTCGAATCCCTCCACATGGGGGACACCTGAGCCACAAAACAGAACAACTCCTGCCCCATGGAAGGAAACCTTGCTATTTGGAGCTATGTAAAACCCTCAAGGTTGGAAGAAACTTGCATTGACCCTGAGACCACACCAACTTTTGCAGGCCACTCTGGACAAAAACACGCATTGTGACACTTAGCCTGAGCCCCATTTTCAACATAGTCCCATGGATAGCTCAACCCATATCCAGCATATACAACCTGCCATGCCACTAGCACCTAACCCAAAATGTAGATTGGGTTTTCAAGCATCCATACTCGGAGCCCTGATCTCAAATCCCTCTATATGGTGGATCCC
Organism: Mellivora capensis; assembly: GCA_004024625.1. Classification (NCBI taxonomy): domain Eukaryota; kingdom Metazoa; phylum Chordata; class Mammalia; order Carnivora; family Mustelidae; genus Mellivora; species Mellivora capensis. Next base: position 7,176 of record PISX010028440.1, on the reverse strand, counting down.
TTAGTCATAAAACAGGACACCACCTATACCACAGATTAAACCAAACTATTTGTACAGTGCAAAAACCCCAGAGCTGGAGAAAAGTCCATTTCCCCATTAAGCCACCCCACATTTGACAGATCGCATGGACACAATATCCAGCCTGAGCAACCTCCTACACTCCCCTGAACCACAGATTTCCGGGAGCTCACCTCAGCATCGGTAGATTGGACCTGCAATGCACTAGTCCCTAATCCTAACCCTAGCCTGAGTTTTCAGATTTCAGTCCAGAGATCCTGGCCCACAAGCCCCCCAGATAGAGAACTCTGGAGCCAAATCATGTGACTCTGCCTACCCTACAGATGGAAATTGTGCACAATGGAGCTGCACAAAACCCCCAGATTACAAGAAACCTGCACTGCCAACGAGGCAACCCCCGCTTAAGGAACCCAACCCTGGATCCTAATGCATATTTTGTCCTCAGCCTGTGCCCCGAACTTCAGTAAGCCACCCACGTAGCTGACTCCAAGGTCAGCAGATCGGACCTGCCATGCTCAAAGTCCCTAAGTCTAACCCTAAGTAGGGTTTCCAGGCATTCATACCCAGAGCCCATCTCAAGAATATCTCCATAAGGGGACCGCTGATTCATACAACAGGACTCCACCTCTCCCACAAAGTGAAATCATAGTATTTGGAGCTGTACAAATCCCCCAGAGCAAGAGAAACCTCCATTGCCCCTGGAGGCAAAAAACACATTTGGCAGCCCTAGTGAACACAAATTTTAGCCTGGTTTAAGCAAATGCTTACACTCTCCCTATTTTCAGATTCTGGGGACCTTGACTCAGCATTTGCAGATTGGGGATCCATGCCCTACATCCTGATGATACAATGAGCTTGGTTTTTCAGAATTCCATTTTGAGTTCCAGAGCGCAAGTACTCCTTATTGGGGACTCAGGAGCCACCCCTCAGGACTCTCCCTGCCCTCCAGAAATAAACTGTGCCCTATGGAGCTACACAAAATCCCTAGATCAGGGGAAATGTGTATGGCCCCCGATGCCACCCCACATTCGCTTTCCACCCTGGACACTAATATGCAGTCAGACACAATCTAAGTTCCATCCTCCAACCAAACACCAGGAGAACTGGTCTCAGAGCAAGCAAATCAGAACTGCCATGCTCCTAGGCCCTAATCCTAACCCTATTTTTGGGTTTCAGGCATCTGTACCCAGAGTCCTGCCCTTGAATCCCTACACACGGGGGAACCCAGAGCCACAAAACGGAGCCCTCCAGAAGGAAACCTTGCATTTGGATCTATGTAAAACCCTCAGAGTTGGAAGAAACCTGCATTGCCCGTCAAGCCATGCCCACTTTTGCAGGCAACCATGGAAACAAATACCCACGGTGAACCTCAGCCTGAGCCCCATTTTCAACATAGTCCCATGGGTAGCTCACTGCCGAGCCAGGATATAGGGCCTGCCATGCTACTAGGACCTAACCCTTATGGTAGGTGCAGTTTTCAGGCATCCATAACCAGTAACCTGTTTTCAAATCCCTCCATATGGGGGACCCCTGAGCCATAAAACAGGACACAACCTATCCCACAGAATAGACCAAACTATTTGGAAATGCATAAAAACCCCAGAGTGGGAGAAGACTCCATGGCCCCTTGAGGCCACCCCCACATTTGGCGGATCGCATGTACATGAACTCCAATGGGAGCAATATCCTGACACTCGTTTTAACTTCAGATCCCCGGGAGATCACCTCATCGTGTGTAGATTGGGCCTGCCATTCCCTAGGCTCTAACCCAAGCCCTATCTTGGGTTTTCAGACTTACATCCCAAGCTTCCTTGCCCACAAGCCCTCCAGATAGAGAACTCCAAATCCCTTCACATGTGGGACCCCTGAGCCACAGAACAGAACTCCTCCTGTCCCCCCAAGAAGGAAACCTTTCTTTTAGGAGCAATGTAAATTCATTAGAGTTGGAAGAAAACTGTGTTGCCCCTAAGGCCACGCCCAATTTTGCAGGCTGCAAAGGACACAGACATGCAATGTGACCCCTAGCCTAAACCCCATTTTCAACACAGCCCCATGGGTAGCTCACCGCAGAGCTAGGATATAAGGCCTTCCATGACACTAGGACCTTACCCTAAACGTAGGGTTTGTATTCAGTCATCCATAACTGGTATTCTGCTCTCAAATACCTCCATATGGGGGATCCTTGAGCCATCAAGCAGAACACCGCCTCTCATCCAGAATACACCAACTATTTGGAACTGCACAATAAGCCCAGAGCGGGAGAAAACTCCATGGTCCCATGAGGCCACCCTTACATTCCGTGGTTCGCATAGACACAAACTCTAACCTGAGCATACCTCCTGACACTTGCCTTACGCTCAGAACCCGGGGAGCATGCCACAGACTCTGGAGCCACCCCACAGGACACCCCTGCCCTCCAAAAGGAAATAGTGCACTATGCAGCTGCACAGAACCCCTAGATTAGGGGAATGTGCAAGGACCCCAATGCTATCCCACTTTTGTAAGTCACCCGGGACACTAACACCCAGTCTGACACAACATGAGTCCACCTTCCAATCAGCCACCGGGACAGCTGGGCCCATAGAGAGCAGATAGGACCTGCTATGCCCCTTAGCCCTTATCCTAACCCCAGGATGGGGTTTCAGGCATCCATACCCAGAGCCCTCCTCTTGAATCCCTCCACACGGGGGAATCCCGAGCCACAAAACAGAATTCCTCCTGCCCCCCCAGGAATAACCTTGCTTGTTGGAGCTATGCAAAACGCTCAGATTTGTAAGAAACTTGCGTTTTCCCTGAGGCCACACCCACTTTTGCAGGCTTCTCTGGACACAAAGACCCATTGTGATCCCTAGCCACAGTCCCATTTTCAACACAGCGCCAAGGGTGCATCACCACAGAGCCAGGATATAAGGCCTTCCATGCCTCTAAGATCTAACCCTAAACATAGGTTGGGGTTTCAGGCATCCATACCATGAGCTCTGCTCTCAAATCCCTCCATATGGGGGACCCCTGAGCCATAAAACAAGATATCACCTATCCCCCAGAATGGAATAAACTATTGGAAGTGCCCAAAACCCCAGAGCAGGAGAAAACTCAGTGGCCCCCTGAGGACACCTTCACATTTGGCGGACTGCATAGACACAAACTCCAGCCTGAGCGACCTCCTGACACTCGCCTTAACCTCGGAACCCAGGGAGCTCACCTCAGCGTGTGTAGATTTGGCCTGCCATGCCCTACGCCCTAACTCTACTGCTAGATTGGGTTTTCAGACTTCTGTCCCAAGAGTCCTGGCCTGCAAGCCACACCATGGGACTCTGCCTACCCTTCGGAAGGAAATCATGCACAATAGATCTGCACAAAACCCCCAGAATAGGCAAAAGCTGCAGGGCCAGTGAGCCAACTACCACTTCAGAACCCAACACTGCATCCTAATACTAATTCTGTCCCACAGCCTGAGCCTGACCACCAGTTAGTCAGGCACGTACCTGGCCCCAGAGTCACCATATCGAACCTGCCATGCTCCTAGCCCCTAAAGTTAACCCTAGGTTGGGTTTTCAGGCATCCATACCCAGAGCCCTTCTCTCGATACCCTCCATATGGGTACCCCTGAGGCATACAACTGGACTCCACCTCTCTCCCAGAATTAAATCATACTATCTAGAGCTGTGCAAATCCCACAGCCGCAAGAGGCCACCAGCATACTCTGCATCTCTACTGGACACAAATTCTAGTCTGGTCTGACTGAATGCCTGACACTTGCCCTAATGTCATATTCTGGGGAGCTCACCTCAGCATGTACAGATCGGGGTTCCATGCCATAAACCCTAACCATACACTGAGCTTGGTCTTCAGAATTCTATTCCTTGAGTCAGGGAATGCAAGTACTCCGGATTGGGGAGGCTGGTGCCACCCCAGAGGACTCTCCCTGTCACAAAATGGAAACTGTGCCAAATGGAGCTGCACAAAACCCCTAGATCGGGGAAACGTGCATGGCCACAATGCCACACCACTTTTGATCTCCACTCTGGACAATAATACGAAGTCTGACAAAACCTGAGTCATGTCGTCCAATGAGCCACTGGGACAGCTGACCCCAGAGTCAGCAGATAGTAACGGCCATTTCCTTGGCCCTAATCCTAACGCAAGGTTGGGGTTTTAGGCATCCATAGCCAGAGCCCTACTCACGAATCCCTCCACACAAAGGATCCCTGATCCACAAAACAGAGCTCCTCCTGCCCCCTTTGCTTTTTGGAGCTATGTAACTCTGAGAGTTTGAAGAAACCCAAGATGCCACTGAGTCCATGCCCAATTCGCAGGTCGCTGGACACAAACACATTGTGATCCTATCCTGAGCCCCATTTTCAACACAACCCAGTGGGTAGTTGACCACAGAGGCAGGATATAAGGCCTGCCATGCCACTTGGACCTAACCCTAAACATAGGTTGGTTATTCCGGCACCCATACCTGGATCCATGCTCTCAAATCCCTCCCTATGCAGGGACCTCTGCCAAGAAATAGGACACCTATCTCCCAATATAGCATGAACTGTTTAGAGCGGCACAAAAACCCCACAGCGGGAGAACACTCCATGGCCCCATGAGGCCACCCCCAAATTCAGCAGATAGTATGGACACAATCTCCAGCTGGAGTGACCTCCTGACACCAGCCTTTATCTCAGATCCCCAGGAGCTCACCTCAGCGTCTGTAGATTGGGTCTTCCATGCCCTAGGCCCTTAACCGTGACTATAGCTTGTGTTTTCAGACTTCTGTCCCAAGAGTCCTCCCCGCAAGCACTACAGATAGAGTACTCTGGAGCCAAATCATGGGACTCTGCCTACCCTGCAAAAAGAAACTCTGATCAATGGATCTGCACAAAACCCCCAGATAGGGGAAACCTACATGACCAAAGAGGCCACCCCCATTTAGGTAACCCAACCTGGATCCTAATGCACATTCTCTCCTTAGCCTGATCCCGACCTCCAGTCAGCCCCTTAGTAGCTGGTCCCAGAGTCAGAAGATCAGACCTCCCATGCACTACTCCCTAACGCTACCCTTCGGTTGAGTTTTCATGCATCCATACAAAGAGCCCTGCTCTTGAATCCCTCCATATGGGGACGCCTGAGCCATACAGCAGGGATGTAGAATTCTCCCCCAGAATGAAACAATACAATTTGGAGCTGTGCAATTCCCCTAGCACAGGAGATACCTCCATGTCCCCAGGAGGACACCCAAACATTCAGTAGCCCTAGTGGACACAAATTCTAGTCTGGTCTGAGTGAATGCCTGACAATGGCCCTAACCTAGGAATCTGGGGAGCTCTCCTCAGCATCCGCAGATCGGGTTCCATGCCCTACACCCCAACCATACTCCAAGTTTCAGTTTTCAGAATTCCATTCCTTGAATCCTGGAAAGCAATCCATCCAGACTGGGGACTCCGGAGACACCCCACAGGACTCTCCCTGCCCTACAGAAGGGAAGTGTGCCTGATGGAGCTGCAAAAAACACCTAGATCGGGGAAACATGCACAGCCCTGATGCCACCACAATTTAGTTCTCAAACATGGACACTAATACACAGTCTGACATAACCTGAGTACTGTCCTCCAGAGCCAGCAGATCTGACCTGCAATGCCCCTAGGCCCTAATCTTAACCCTAGGTTAGGGTTTCAGGCATCCATACCGAGAGCCCTACTCTCAAATCCCACCACACAGGGGGCCCGTCAGCCACAAAAAGGAACTCTGCCTGCCCCCCAGAAGTAAACCTGGCTTTTTGGATCTATGTAAAATGCTCAGATTTGGAAGAAACCTGCGTTGCCCCTGAGGTCACACCAACTTTGGCAGGCCGCCCTGGCCACAAACACTCACTTGTGATCCTTAGACTCAGCCCCATTTTCAACAAAGCTGCATGGGTAGCTCACCGCAGAGCCAGGGTATAGGCCTGCCATGCCACTCAAATGTAACCCTAAACATAGTTTGAGGTTTCAGGCATCCATACCAGGAGTCCTGTTCTCAAATCTCACCATATGGTGGCCCCTGAGCCATAAAACAGGACACCGCCTATCACCCAGAACAGAATAAACTATTTGGAACTGTGCAAAAACCCCAGAGCAGTAGAAAACTCCATGGCCCCATGAGGCCCAAACACCTACACATTTGGCGGCCTGCATGGACACAAATTCCAGCTCAAGCGACCACCTGACACTCGACTTAATGTCAGATCCGCGGGAGCATGCCACAGAGTCTGTAGATTGGGTTTCACAGTCCTATGCCTAAACCATAATGCTAGCATCGGTTTTAGAATTCCATCCCAAGAGTCCTGACCCACAAATCTCCAGATAGAGAATTCTGGATCCACACCATGGGATCTGCCTATCATACAGAAGAAAACCGTGCTCAAAGGAACCGCACAAAACTCCCAGATTAGGAGAAAACTGCAGGGCCAACGAGGCCTCCTCCATTTACAGAAACAGAATTGGCATCATAATGCACATTCTGTCCTCACCTCTGCCATGACCTTCTGTCAGCCACCCACGTACCTGGCTGCAGAGTCAGCAGATAGGACCTGCCATGCCCCAGGCCCTAATATTAAATCTAGCTTCTGTTTTCAGCCATCCATAAACAGAGCCCTCCTCTAAAACCTCTCCTTATGGGGACGCCTATGCCATAGAACAGGAATCCACCTTTCCCCCAGAAGGAAATAATACTATTTGGAACTTTGCAGAAACCCCAGAGCAGTAGAAAGCTTCATGGCACCATGAGGCCACCCACACATTCGGCGAATAGCCTGGACACAAACTCCAGCCTGAGCATACCTCCTGAATCTAGCCTTAATTGCACATCCCAGGGAGCACGCCACAAAGTTTGTAGGTTGTGCCTGCACTGCCCTACGCCATAAGTGTAATGTTAGCATGGGTTTCTGAATTCCATCCCAAGAGTCCTGGCCCACAACCCCTACAGAGAACTCCGGATCCACACCATGGGACTCTGCCTACCCTCTGGAAGGAAACTGTGCTCAATTGAGCTGCACAGAACTCCAAGATTAGGAGAAACCTGCAGGCCAATGAGGCCACTCCCATTTAAGAAGCCAGACCCTCGACCCTAATAAACATTCTGTCTCAGCCTGAGCCCCTCCCTCCAGTCATCCACCCACATAGATGG
>PISX010028439.1:0-21570 GCA_004024625.1 Mellivora capensis | reverse complement strand
TTTTTTTTATTTCAACTTGGTTAGATTTTAGTTCTTTTATTTCTCTAGAAAGGGCTTTTATATCTCCAGATAGCATTTCTCTAATATCTTCTATGCCTTTTTCGAGCCTGGCTAGAACATTGAGAATCATCATTCTGAACTCTAGATCTGACATATTACCAATATCTGTATTGATTAGGTCCCTAGCCTTCAGTACTGCTTCTTGTTCATTTTTTTTTTTTTGTGGTGCATTTTTCCCGCCTTGTCATTTTGTCCAGATAAGAGTATATGAAGGAGCAAATAAAATACTAAAAGGGTGGCAAAGACCCCAGGAAAATGCACTTTAACCAAATCAGAAGAGACCCCAAATCATGGGGGAGAGAAAGGGGATAAAAAGAAGTTCAGAAAAAAAAATTTGTTAAAGAAAACAAATAAAGAAAAAATATTTAAAAAAAAAAAATATATATATATATATATATTAGACTGGTGACTAGAACAGGGTCACCCATTTAATTTTGGGAGTATTTTGGTCTCTTAGAAGAAACTACCTCCCAAAATTTTAAAGAATGAAAAGCGTATATAAGGGTAAACACAATGAAGGGATGGAATATGTCTATAAAGATTTAAAAAAAATTTTTTTTTTAATTTCTAAAAAAGGAGTTGATAAAGTAAGTTGGTTGGGAGATTAAAGAAAAAGAAAGTGGAAAGAATTTTCTCAGGCTGGAGACTAGAACAAGCCCAGAGCTAGATTTAGGGTATATTTTGATCTATTAGAAGAAATTGTACCCCAAATTTTTTAGAAGAAAAAACCCTATGTGTATACAAAAAATAAAGTTAAATACAATGAAGGATAAAATATGACTATAATAATGAAGGTTCAAAAAAGATTTTTTTTAATGAAAGGTATTGTTAAGATAAACTAGTTAAAAAACGTTAAAAAAAGAAAAGGGTAAAAGTTAAAAAAAATTTAGCAGAAGAAAAAAAATTTTTTAAAAAGTTAAATTAAGTGAAAGACTCAAGAATCATGAGGAGAAAGCCATGATTTCTGTGCTTTGCTTTCCCCTCCTCTGGAATTCCGCTGCTCTCCTTGGTAAGTGAACTTGGTCTTGGCTGGATTTCTTGTTGATCTTTTGGGGGAGGGGCCTGTTATAGTGATTCTCAAGTGTCTTTGCCCAAGGCAGAATTGCACCACCCTTACCAGGGGCTGGGCTAAGTTATCCGCTTGGGTTCTCTTTCAGAAGCTTTTGTTCCCTGAACACTTTCTGTAGAGCTCTGGAAGATGGGAATGAAGATGGTGGCCTCCCAATCTCCAGCCCAGAGGAGCCAAGAGCTCAGGGTCCCATTCCTCAGTGCACCCTCAGCAAAAGCGCCCAATCACTCCCGTCTCCCTGGCCTCCGGCTGCACTCCAAGCTCACTCAGCCTGCGACCGGTTCAAGGTAACCCTGAGCCGAGAGCTCACTCCTCTGCTCTGTCTCTGTAGTGGCTTCCCCACTCTAATACCTGTGAGCTCTGCGACACTCAGACACCCCCGATCCTTCTGTGACCGTGCAGGACCTGGGGCCACGCTGACCCCACGTGGTCTTCACCCTGGTTTAGCCTCTGGAGCGATATCCCTCTATGGAGCAGACTTTTAAAAGTCCTGATTTTGTGCTCTGTTGCTCTGCCGCTTGCCGGGAGCCAGCCCCTTCCCCCGCGGTCTATCTTCCCGTCACTTTGGATTCACTTCTCTGCCGATCCTACCTTTCAGAAAGTGGTCGATTTTCTGTTTCTAGAATTGCTGTTCTTCTTCTCTTCGATATCCTGTTGGATTTGTAGGTGTTTGCAATGGTTTGATAAGCTATCTGGCTGATCTCCTGCTACCTGATGTAGTCTCAGCCTGCTACTTCTCCACCATCTTGACTCCCCCCTCCAAAATAAAAATTTTTTTTAAAAATTTTTTTAAGTTTTTAAAAAGCAGATCCACACCACAACATATTGTAATTAAAGTGGTTAAAATGTAGTGATAAAGAAAAAAAAATTAAAGCATCAAGACATATGTAGACAGTTACATAAAGGAGAAACCCCACAAGGCAATCAGTGGATTTTTCAGTAGAAACTTTGCAAGCCAGAAAGGGATGGCATGAAATATTCAAAGTGTTGAATGGGGAAAATCTGTAGCCAAGAATACTCTATTCAGCAAGGCTATAATTCAGAATAGAAGGAGAGATAAAGAGTTTCCCAGACAAATAAAAACTAAAGGAGTTCATGACCACTAAACCAGCCCTCAAGAAATATTAAAAGGGACACTTTGAGTGAAAGAAAACACCAAAAGTGACAGTATCAAAGGTAGGAAACACAAAGGAGTATAAACAAATATTTCTATAAAAAGTCAGTCAAGGAATTCACAAAATAAAAGGATGTAAATTATGACACCATATACCTAAAATGTGGGAAGAAGAGAACTAAAGAACATGTTCAAACTTAAACAATAATCAACTTAATATAGACTGCTATATGTAGATGTTATATGCAAACCTAATGGTAACCACAAATCAAAAACCAGTAATAGATATACAAAGAATAACAAAATCCAAATGTATCAGTAAGAAAACCAAAAAATTATGAAAGAAGAAAGGATCAGAAAAAAACTTCAGAAACAAAGACAAAATAAGTAATAAAATGGCAATATATACATATCCATCAATATAGGATGACAGAATGGATAAAAAAACAAGACCCATCTATATGCTGCCTACAGGAGACTCGTTTCAGACCTAAAAACACCTGCAAATTGAAAGTGAGGTGATGGAGGAATATTTATCATGCAAATGAGTATCAAAATAAAGCTGGAAGAGCAATGCTTACATTATATATACACACATATATATATATTTATTTTATTTTATTTATTTGACAGAGAGATAGAGAGTACAAGTAGGCAGAGTGGCATGGAGAGGGAGAAGCAGGCTCCCATCTGGCAGGGAGCCCAATGTGGGGCTTGATCTCAACCCCCTGGGATCATGACCTGACCCGAAGGCAGCCGCTCAACTGACTGATCCAGCCAGGTGCCCCAGACAATATAGATTTTAAAACAAAGATTGGAAAAAGAGACAAAGAAAGACAGTATATAGTAACAAAAGGGGTAATCTAATAAGAAGACATAACAATTATAAATATTTATGCACCCAACATGGGAGCATGCAAATACATAAAACAGTTAATAACAAACATAAGGAAACTAATTGATAGTAATACAATAATAGTAGGGGACTTTAACACTCCACTTACATCAATGGACAGATCATCCAATCAGACAATCAACAAGAAAATAATGGCATTGAATAACACATTGGTCCAGGTTGATTTAAGACATATATTTTTAACTTTCTATCCTAAAACATCAAAATACACATTCTTCTCAGGTGTACATGGAACATTCTCCAGAATAGATCACATATTGGGCCACAAAACAAGTACCAACAGTTTAAAGAAATCAAAGTCATACTATGCAGCTTTTCTGATCACAATGCACTGAAACTAGAAATCAAACACAAGAAAAAATATGGAAAGACTACAAATAAAAGGATGTTAAATAACATGCTACTAAACAATTAATATTTAACCAAGAAATCAAAGAAGAAATCCAAAAGTACATGGGAACAAATGAAAATGAAAACACATGCCTCTGGGAGGCAGCAAAAGCTCTTCTAAGGGAGAAGTTTATAGCAACACAGGCCTACCTCAAAAGGCAAAAGAATCTCAAATAAACAACCTAACCCTATACCTAAAGGAGCTAGAAAAAGAGCAATAAACAAAACCAAAAAATAGAAGGAAAGAAATAATAAAGATTAGATCAGAAATAAATGATATAGAAAAAGAAAGAAAGAAAGGCAGGAAAGAAGGAAGGAAGAAAGAAAGTGTAGAACAAATCAATGAAATCAGGAGCTGGTACTTTGAAAAAAAAAACTAACAAAAATTGTTAAATAAAACTAAATAGGATGCCTGGGTGGCTCCATTGGTTAAGCCTCCAATTCTTTTTTTTTTTTTTTTTTAAGATTTTACCCATTTATTTGAGAAAGAGTGAGAGAGAGATTAAGAGAACAAGTTGGGGGAGAGGGACAGAGGGAGAAGCAGACACCCTGAAGAACAGGGAGCTCGATGTGTGATTTGATCCCAGGACACCTGGATCATGACCTGAGCCAAAGATAGATGCTCAACCAACTGAGCCACCGAGGTGCCCCCTTTTTCTTTGATTTTCTCTTTTCTTTTCTTTATTTTTTTTTTAGCCTCCAGCTCTTGATTTTGGCTCCGGTCATGATCTCAGAGTTCTGAGATTGAGCCTCACGTCAGGCTCTGTGCTCAGGGAAATCTGCTCAAGATTCTCTCTCTCCTTCTCTCTCTCAAAACAAATAAATAAATCTGTAAAAATAAATAAGTAAGTAAGTAAGTAAGTAAAATAACAAATTAAAGAGGAGGAAGAACCACCAATATCACAGAAATACAAACAATTACAAGAGAATATTGTGAAAAACTATATGCCAACAGGTCAGACAACCTAAAAGAAATGGATAAATTCCTAGAAACATATAATCTACTGAAGCTGAAGCAGGAAGAAATAGAAAAATTGGATAGACTATGTGCCAGAAAGGAGATTGAATCAGTAATCAAAAAAACTCTCAACAAATCAAAATCCAAGATCGGTTGGCTTCATAGCTGAATTCTACCAAACTTTTCAAGAAGAGTTAATACTATTTCTCAAACCATTCCAAAAGATGGAAGAGGGGGGAAAACTTCCAAATTCATTCTATGAGGCCAACATTACCCTGATACCCAAAGAAGATAAAGACACCACCAGAAACAATACAAAACAAAACAAACAAACAAAAAAAAACTACAGGCCAGTATGATTGATGAACATAAATGTAAAAATACTCAACAGGGACACCTAGTGGCTTAGTCGGTTAAGTGTCTGCCTTCAGCTCAGGTCATGATCCCAACGTCCTGGGATAGAGTCCCGCATGAGACACCTTGCTCAACTGGGAGTCTATTTCTCCCTCTGCTCCTCCCCCAACCCCACTCATTTCTCTCCCTCTCTCTCTGACAAATAAATAAATAAAATCTTTTTTAAAAAATCCTCAACAAAATGCTAGCAAAACAAATCCAAATCCAACAATACATTTTAAAAATCATTCACCACAATCAAGAGGGATTTATTCCCAATATGCAAGTGTAGTTCAATATTTGCAAATCAATGTGATAGATCATATCAATAAAAGGGTAAAAACCATGAGATTATTTCAATAGATGCAGAAAAAAAGCATTTGACAAAGTATAACATCCATTCATGATAAAATCCCTCAAGTAGGTTTATAGAAAACAAACCTCAACATAATAAGGCCATATATAAATATATATACACCAAACATCGTACTCACTGGGGAAAAACTGAGAGCTTCCCCTCTAATGTCAGTAATAAGACAAGGATGTCTATTCTCACCACTTTTATTCAAAATAGAACTAGAATTCCTAGCCACGACAATGAAACAATTAAATAAATAAATAAATAAATAAATAAATAAATAAATAAAAGGTTTCCGAACTGGAGAAGTAAAACTCTCACTATTTGTAGATGCCATGATACTCTATATAGAAAACCCTAAAGATCACCAAAAAACTACTAGAACAGATAAAGGAATTCTATAAAGTTGCAGGATACAAAATCAATGTGCAGAAATCTGTTATATTTCTAATGCTAATGATGAAGCAGCAGAAAAACTAAGAAGACAAGCCCATTTACAATTGCACCAAAAATAATAAGAAACCTAGAATAAACCTAACCAAAGAGGTAAAAGACCTGTACTCTGAAAAATACAATATTGATGAAAGAAATTGAAAAGGACACAAAGAAATGGAAAGAGGTTCCATGCTCATGGATTAGAAGATGAAATATTGTTAAAATGTCTATACTATCCAAAGCAATCTACAGATTTAATACAAACTCTACCAAAATACCAACAGCATTTTCCACAGAACTAGAATTTTTAAAATCCTAAAATTTATTTGAAATCACAAAAAAAAACCCTAATTGCCAAATCAATTTTGAAAAAGAAAAGCAAAGCTGGAGGTATCACAATTCCAGATTTCAAGTTATATTACAAAGCTGTAGTAATCTATACAGTCTAGTATTGGCAAAAAAAAAAAAAAATAGACACATAGCTCAATATAACAACAGAAAGCCCAGAAATGAACCCACAATTATATGGTTGATTAATCTTTGACAAAGCAGGAAAGAATAGCCAATAGGAAAAGGACAATCTCTTCAATAAACAGTGTTGGGAAAACTGGACAGCTACATTGAGAAAAAAGGAAACTGGACCACTTTCTTACACCATATACAAAAATAAGCTCAAAATGGACTAAAGAGGGGCACCTGGGTGGCTCATTGGCTAAGTGTTTTCCTTCGACATGGGTCGTGATCCCAGGGTCCTGGGACGGAGCCCCAAGTTGGGCTTCCTGCCCAGTGGGTAACCTGTTTCTCCCTCTCCTGCTTCCCCCACTTGTGTTCCCTTTCAAGCCATCTCTCTCTATATATAGATCAAATAAATAAATAAAATCTTTAGAAGAAATGGATTAAAGACCTAAATATGAGACCTGAAATCATAAAAGTCCTAGAAGAGAGCACAGGTAGTAAGGTCTCTGACATTGGCCTTAGCAACAATCTTCTAGATCTGTTTCCTGAGGCAAGGGAAATAAAAGCAAAAATAAACTATTGGCACTATACCAAAATAAAGCTTCTGTACAGTGACAGAAACAATCAACAAAAATAAAGAGAGCTTACAGAATAGGAGAAGATACTTGCAAATGACATATCGAACGAGGGGTTGGTATCCAAAATATATAAAGAACTTATACAACTCAACACTCAAAAAACCAAATAATCCCATTCAAAATGGGCAGAAAAGGAATGCCTGGGTGGGGAAGTCAGTTAGGGGTCTGACTCTTGGTTTCAGCTCAGGTCATGATCTCAGAGTCGTGGGATTGAGGCCCACATTGGGCTCCACACTCAGCATGGAGTCTGCTTGAGATTCTCTCTCTCTCTCCCACTGCCCCTCCTGATCGTGCTCTCTCTCTCTCTCTAAAATAAATACATAATTTTTTTTAATGGGCAGAATAAATGAATGACATTTCTCCAAAGAAGACATCCAGATAGATGGCCAAGAGACATGAAGAGATGCTCATCACTACTCACCATCCGGGAAATGCAAAATAAAAACTCTAATGAGGTATTACCTCACATCTATCAGAATGGCTAAAGAGAACGACACAAGGGCGCCTGGGTGGCTCAGTGGGTTAAAGCATCTGCCTTCGGCTCAGGTCATGATCCCAGGGTGCTGGGATCAAGCCCCGCATCGGGCTCTCTGCTCAGCAGGGAGCCTGCTTCCTCCTCTCTCTCTGCCTACTTGTGATCTCTGTCTGTCAAATAAATAAATAAAATCTTAAAAAAAAAAGAGAGAGAGAGAGAACGACACAAGAAACAAGATATTGGTGGATTTGTGGAGGAAGGGGAATGCTGTTACACTGTTGGTGGGAATGTCAACCGGTGCAGCCAGGCTGGAAACAGTTCAGACATTCTGCCAAAGGTTAAAAATAGAGCTACACTACAATCCAGTAATTGAGGTACTGGGTATTTACCCAAAGAATACAAAACACTAATGTAAAGAGAGACATGCACCCCAATGTTTACAGCAGCATTATTTACAACAGCTAAATTATGGAAGTAGCCCAAGTGTCCATAGACTTACAAATGGATCAAGAAGACGTGGTGTCTGGATATACAATGCAGTACTACTCAGCCATAAACAAGAATGAAACCCTGCCATTTGCACCTACATGGATGGAGCTAGAGAGTATAATGCTGGGTGAAAAAAAATCAGCCAGAGAAAGACAAATACCATATGATCTCACTTGCATGTGGAATTGAAGAAGCAAAACAAACAAGGAAAGGGGGCAAAAGACAGCGATAAGCCAAGAAACAGACTCTTAACTACAGAGAACTGATGGTTCCCAGAAGGACGGGGTGGGGAGATGGGAGACATAGGGGCGGGGATTAAGGAGCACACCTGTTCTGAGGACCACCGAGTGGTGTATGGAAATGATGAATCACTATCTGGTACGCCTGAAACGAAGATTACACTGTATGGTAGCTAACTGGAATTAAAGTAAAAAAATAAAATAACTCCAGAGGAAAAGAATTAAGAAGTAAATCAGAACTGGCCTTGCAATGCTGCGAGTTTTCTCAGATACAAAGAAACTATACTTCCCGATTTATAAGATAGGATGTTTAAACTTTATTGAAAGCCTGGAGGGAGTCCCGGGCTTGTGAGCTGGGGGGAGGGGACCCCTGTGGCTAGCCATCACAGTGCCTTCTTCATGCTTTCCCTAGGGGTGCCAAATGCACCTGCTCCCTGGTGAGTCCTGACAGAGCGCCACTTACGTCCCCAAACTGTTTCTACGTGGCTACTTTAGTGGTTTGGGAACATTGTCAGCGTATCAGCGTACACCCCACCCCAACCCTGCCTCCCGCTTCTGTGTCTGGGTCCAGATTCCTCTTTTCTCATCAGGACGCCCGTCACTGGATTAGGAACACCCGCACACAACGACTTCATCCCCACTTGATCACATTTGCACAGACCCTATTTCCCAGGAAGGTCACACTCAACAGCTTCCGAGCGGACACCATGTTTGGAGGCCACTACTCAGCCGTGCACAGCTGCCTCATGGGGGACGTGCAGGGAAGGCGTGTAATCCAGGCCACCGAGTGGCACTGGTGAGATGAGGACTATTACTACTTAGCTACTCCAGTAGCTAAAGCTCAATGAAGGACAGTAAAAAAGGTGTTGGAAACTCTATTTTGAGATATTTATGGAATATCTTCTAAATTTTATATCATTGTCATAACAAATTACCATAAATTTTGTGGCTTAACATAAACCTATCATTGCCGTTCTATAGGGCAGGAGTCTGGGTTTGCTCTGCTGGGCCCTGCTAGGGTCTCCTTGGGCTGAAATCAGGGTCCCGGCTGGGTACCTTCCTTCCTCAAGGCTCTGGGACAGACCCTCCTCCAGGATCCCTCAGTGGCTGGCAGGACCCACTTCCTTGAGGTTGGAGGACTGAGCTCCCGTCCTTGCTGGCTGTCAGCTCCTGGATGCCTCTCTAGTCCCTGTATGTAGGTCCTCCACCCCAGAGCCCCCAATGACCATGGAACCCTCCTCTCCCAGGGCATCTCTCTGACTCCCGCTCAGCCACTTCTCCCTTCTGAGCACAGCCAGAGAAGGTTCTCTGCTGTGAGGGACCCCTATGATCAGATTGGGCCCATCCAGGTCATTCTGGAAAATCTCCCTATTTTTAGATCTGTAATCTGCTCGTTCTGGACACCTAAGTGTTAATGTCCAGCAGGAAGCTAGAAACAAGTATAACCTAGAACCCCCAGGAAATATCTGGGTGACATACACAGAGCTGGGGGTCACTAGTGCAGGGGTGTGCACATGTAGCTCATAACCAGGGCAAGAGGGAGTAAAGAGAGGGACAATGCCGAGGGAATCAGTCCGGTGAGGACTGGGTTATGGAAGGGAAGAGCCAGAGAGGTCACTGACGATGGGTGGCCAGAGACGCTTGCAAAACCCAGGAGCTGTGTATGTCCCCTACCATCCCACCACTCACTCTCCCTGTGGGCAGGAGGCAAATTCTTTACCCATGGTGTCCTTCAGCCGTAGAGACACAAATGGGGCTTCTTGGATTCAGAATGCTTTCTCCTACTTATGAAACAGGAAGAAGTGGAGTAGTCTCTATTCAGATACCTGGAGAACGGGCTGTTACCTTGTCCTGGGACAGGTCCTGGGACTGCAGAAGGATTGCCATGTAGAGTTCATATTCATCCTGTACAAAAAAAAAAAAAAAAATCCATTGAAAATGTGTTGTATCACCACAGTGTAAGTTTCTTCGCAGGGACAAATAATATGGAAGTTAAGGGTGTCAGCTTAGATCATTTTAAAAACTACAAAATATTCCTTCAGTATATAAACCCACAGAACACACAATGAAATGTATAAAATCTCACCAACTTGGAAACACATTTGAGCATGAACTGTTGATCACCTCAGAATAGCTTCCTAAAATACCTTGACACACATACAACATGTGATCTCCTGACATACAGATGCTCAGTGAGTCCCGCCCACCTGCCAGGACTCACTGGGTTCCATGGCCATTGGGGGCTCTGGGATGGAGGACCTATGTACAGGGACTAGAGAGAGGCGCTCCCTAGGGATGGAGACGTTCTCTGGAGAACAGGCTATTGCATGGCTGCTCTTAAGCATTCCTTGTCTTCAGGACTTAGGCAATAGCAAGATCTGGAAGCAATCTCCATAATACCCATCACTCTCTTACCCCCTATCCCACCTCTTTCCTCTCTGAAACCCTCAGTTTGTTTCTCAGGGTCCATAGTCTCTCATGGTTTGTCTCCCTCTCTGATTCTTCTCCCTTCACTGGGTGTTATACCTAACTAATGAATCACTGAACACTACTTCAAAAACTAATGTTATACTGTACAGTGAGTAACTGAACATAATAAATAAATAAATACACACACACACACACACATGCACACAAGATCTGGAAGCAACCTCTTTTCAACTCTGTTTTGATATGAGGGTCACTTTCATCATGAAATCACAGCAAATTTATAATTCTATAAGAATGTATATGAAATAATTATGCATACTTATAAAAATTTAAATGTTACATATGTGTAATTTAGAAAAACCTATAAATAATTGGGAGGTTTTAGTGGGGAGGGGATGGGCTTGAGGAGTGAGCTAGCGGGTTATTTATTCCCATGGCCCACTTGTAATTGATGTGGCTATATGCACATTACTTTGAGTCTGTGAGTGATTTTCATCATCTGTAGGATGGAGGCCATAATACTTGGCAGAATTTCTGGGAGAAATGAGACTCTGTGTGCAGAACATCATGTGTGGTTCTCAGTGGTTATGTGGGAAATAAACATTTTTTATTACCTTGACTTCTTTCAAGATGTCACCAAATATCAAAGAACTATTGCAAATATCTTCAAAGACTTCTTCAAAGATGTGCAGTCTGTTGAACTGCCTAGGTTCACATATGCACACTTTCTGGAGCTCCTGGTAGAAAAACAGAACCCGTCATTTCAGGATGTCTTCATTTTCCTTTCCAAATATCTTCTCAGGTGGAGGAATAAGAACTTCCATGGGGCTTTCTATCAGAGAGCCCAGCTCCCACCACCCCAGAATTGGGTCTGGGCAGAACCAGGTAGCAAACCAAGGGGCATCTGATTCCCTCTGAGCAGTGCTGAGAAGGTCTGACTGCATGGTTGTCAAAGGCATTGATCTACGTTTTCTTTATTCACTCCCTTACATGCTATACTCGAGGACACTGCATCCACAACATCCCCAGGGTCTTCCTCTTCCCATTAGTCCTCTTAGCCAAAACCCTCATCAGGTTTGGTTATTTCTCAGCGATGCTTCTATTTCTTCCTTTCCTCCATTTTCACCCTTGCATCACATCCGTGGTCTCTGTGGATGACTCACAGCCCCCAGGAGTTGACTAAAGCTCCTCCCATCATGCTAACCACGTTCCACAGACATGGGTGACTCAGGGCAGACTGTACCTACATTACCTAACCATCTTCTCCACCTCACTCTCCCCGCACATGCTTCCATAATGAGTTAGGCAAACCTTTCCTCAGATGTGTCTGCTATCCATGAACATTGTATACCACAGCTGCCAGGCAGTATCTGATGCCCTGCTTATGAAGTCGCCTCCAACTGACCCATTTCCAGACTTAGCCTTCCTTTACTTCTCCCTGTTATCATCTACCTCGTGTCAGATGTTCTCAGCAACTGCTAGGTACACTCTTTTCTACCTGGAAATGTGAAGGAGGTGCCTGAATGCGGTCTCCACCCATGACATTTAGACACCAGGAACTACAGCAGTGTGACCACAGTACAGCAGACTCATCCTCCTCACCTGTTCCAACTTCTTTTCATGGCATATCGCTGCCTTTCTCCCAGTGAAATCGTGCTTCATGAGATCTTGCTTTGCAAGAACTTCTTTTTGGAAGCACAGGAACTTTCTGTACTTGTCTGTCTTTGTAACACCAGCTAGGTAGGAGCTGATGTACTGGTACTTATCCTTGGGTGGGGGAGACATCACACACTGACGGCTGGACTCCACTGTTCTGTACTTGAGAACCTTCATCTCTGGCAACCTCAGCTCTTCTCTCCTCCGCAGTTCTGCAGAAGCCTCTTTTCCTGGAGCCTTCCTTGGAATGAAGTCCTCTTCTGAAGTGCAGGAAATAGGCTCCAGAGGGTCCAAAGACCTGAATAGTGGTGTGGTCTGGACATCTTTTGGCCTCAGAGCTGTATTGATGGTAAAATAAGCCAAAGCATCTTTCATCTTCGCAATCTTCTTATCAGAGGGTTTCTCTACTTTGAAGATTTTTTCCCCTTTTGGTCTATTGGCATTGGGCCAGTGATAGAGGATTGTCTCAGGAGGCCTGTAGAGCTTATTGGAATTCAAGTGCCCAGAGGTGTAGAGATAGATGTCATCTCTGTGATCTTTCTGAAGTTTGTTCAAAAGTTTTGTTAGATTGCATAAAGGCCTATCACCTTGCACCCCACAGTGCTTCCATCTCACGTAAACTGGTCAGAAGAGATAATAAGATTATTAAAAATTAGTTCCACAATAAGACAACAAAACAGCTGTGTGCATTTGCTGAGCTTGCATATCCCATTCCCGGAGGAGGAACCGACAGACACACACAGAAAACAACACAAAAGCCAGGCCTAGCAGCAAACGGGGGGGCTGCTAGATACACAGGATACGCAGCTCTGATCAGAAAGCCCAGGGACCTGCAGGGATGCCTGGCTGGCCTGCTCAGTTCATAGAGCGTGCAACTCTTGATCTTGGGGTTGTAGTTTCAAACCCCATGTTGGGTGGGGAGATTACTTAAAAATAAAATCCAGAAGGGAGGGAGAGGAGGCGAGAGGGCCCAGGAAAGAAGGAAGGAAGTCAGTCAGCCCAGGGCCCTTCAAAGCCAGGAAGAAGGAGGGATTTTTGATTCAACACAGGGTCTCTTACCATAGTAGCAAAAGTTCTGAAAGGAAAGTTTAACAGTGTAATAATAATTCCTAATGATGGCGCTTAGAGACATTCACCCCTAGGAAATAAAGACAGGTGTTTTTCTTTCTCTCTTCATATTGAAATGACTCAGAGTCCCTGATCAAACCCCTTAGTGACTGCCGAGCCAGGCACCCCTTCTCCTCCCATCCCCACTT
Source organism: Mellivora capensis (assembly GCA_004024625.1). Classification (NCBI taxonomy): domain Eukaryota; kingdom Metazoa; phylum Chordata; class Mammalia; order Carnivora; family Mustelidae; genus Mellivora; species Mellivora capensis. The sequence continues at coordinate 8,238 of PISX010028439.1, read as the reverse complement.
GTAGGAAGATAAGGAGTAAGTTGATGAGGATCCCAGCTCCTTTCACAAAGGGCCTTGTTTCTCGTATGTCCCAGTGGTAGGGTCCACGTGGGCACATGGTCTAGGACATAACCTGTGTTATGTGTAAAAACATGAATTTTTGAATCAGTTTCCTGGCCACATGATCTCAAAGAGCTTGCATAATCTCTCTGAATCATAGTTTCTCCCTCTGCAAGATCAGGATAATCATCCTACTCAAAAGGATTGATTGGCAGCTAAATGGAATCACATTTGGCAGAGAGGCCCATGGCCTGAAACAGACACTCCATAAATGGTATCTATTTTTAAGAAAGGATTCTAGGACAGGGGACACCTTCTGAAATGCTTCTGGTAAAACATGAATTGGCCCAAACTTCAACATGGGGAAAGGAGATTTCTTTTCGGCCATGCACTGTGAGGGCCACAGAGCTAGCCCACAGCATCACCTTCCCAGAGAACCCTGGAGGAACAAATAAGCAGATCCTCTGTCCCCAGCATGTTACCTGAGCTGGGAAGGGCACTGGCAGCAGAGCAGTAAAGCAGGCCCACGAGAGGCCTCAAGGGCCCATTCTGAACTCCCACAGACCACGCATTACTCAGGCTCTCTGGTCCTTACAAAGATTCCATCTGTTAATTGATTTTGTCCCCATTTTGTAAAAGGGAAGCTGAGAAGGAGTTCTGGGACCCACTCAGGTCCAGACACCTAACTAGTGGCAGAAATGATTCCTGAACACAACATTTTTAACCAAACTGCTAGATCATCTCTCTCATTCCACAAGGGCCTGACCAAAACAGGGGAGGACTTTCTGGGACCCAAGCCACATCCAAATCCATTTCCCTGACCAATCCATGTCTGAAGTAATGATGATAAATCAGGATACATGGTTTTCTCTGTTTTCACCTAAGAAAAGAAAGAAAGGCCCAGAGAATATGAAGAAGTAAAATCACTTCTATTATTATTCAACAAAGTATCCCAAACTTAGTAGCCTCAAACCCATGTATTAGATCACTGCTCTGTAGGTCCAGACTCCAACATGAAGGGGTTGGGTTCTTGACTCAAGATACTACAACACAGATACCAAAATGTTGGCCTGGTTGAGGTCTTGGAAACTTTGGGAGAAAACAGGCTTCCAGGCTCATTCCTGTTGTTGACAGAATCCAACTCCTTGTGGTTGTAGGATAGATGTCCCCACTTCCTGGCTGTTGGTGGGGGTCACTCTAAGCTCCCAGTGGCTTCCCTCATACCTGAACACACGCATCCCCTCATCCCTGAGTTCCCTTCCCATACTTCTCATGCCCCAGACCTCTGACCCCTCCTCCGTGGCCAGCTTCATGTGATTAGGTCAGGCCCATCCAGCAGGCTTCTTGTCTTGAGGTCACTGGTACAGTGGGACATAGCGCAATCACAGAGCTCTCTCTTCACATTCAACATCTTGAGGATTGCCAAGTACAACACCAGAGGTCAGGGAAACTTGAGCCATCTCTGAGTTCTCCCCATCTCAGGATGCTGACGAGCCCAGAGCACAGTCTCCCCTTGCATTGTCCCATGAAGAGACAAATCAACCTTTCCCATCTGTGTAGTCAGATATTAGAGCAAATACTTCTAGCAGTAGGATTCTTGAGAATTTATCCCCATTGATCAGCTTCTTACTTCAAAGAAACCACTTATAAAATGTTAAAATATTAATAGAACCATTTTTGAAGACAGTTAATCATTATAATTCATCAAAGGCATAAACATTAAAGAAGACATGTTGTATTTGTTGGGCTTCTCCAGAGGACAGAACCAATAGGAGAGGGAGAGAGAGAATATGTAAGGAGATTTGTCATAAGAAATTGGCTCACTTGGTTATGCCCTCTGGCAAGTCCAGAATCTGCAAGGTAGTTCAGCATGCGGGATACCCACTTCATGCCCAAGGCGTTCTGCTAGAGAATTTCCTTTTGCCCTGGGGAGGTCAGTCTTGATTCTACTAAGGCTTTCAACAGATTAGATGAGGCCCACCCACATTTCAGAGAGCAATCTGCTTGACTCAAAGTCTACTGATAAAAATGTTAATTGTTTATCCAACAAACATCAACAGAAATATCCGGAATGAAATGTAAACAAATATCTGGGCACCATGCCCTAGCTGAGGTGACACCTAAAATCCACCATCATTCACGTTACTCCAATTCTCTTTGGAAAGTGGGAGAAGGAGGCAGCTCAGTTGTGTTTATTTTATCTCCAAAAAGGATTTGAAACCCCCAGAAAATGAGCAAAATCATTTTCCTACTTAGAATTTTTTTCTTTAGATTACAACAAGACTTGCTTCACTAGATTTAGAGAATCTGGATTCCATTTCTCTTTCCCAAGTTCTTACAATATGTACCAGGGCTCCCATACTGGCAATAAATATTTTAATTTTTTTTTCTATCTGAAAACATTGTTTGTTATTTGCATATTCTCCCATCTCAATCTGACAGAAAAAGAATAGAAAATTCATTGGAAAATGTGCTTCCTTACCAAATAATCTGGAAACAAATTTGTTTTAAGTAAAACCAATGTTGAATAGATATTGATAAGACATAGTAATAGGTTTTTTGGATTAGGTTGAAATTAATAAATATTTCAAACATTAGCATTTCAAATTTTTAAACACAAGGCATAGTTACTGGTGTTTCATCTTTTCCAAGACAAAGCAGTAGGTCTTTAATGTCAAAATTATTACAAGTCATTTCCCTGTGTTTTGTGGTCTTGGGGAAACGTGGAATCCCACAGAAGATAAACATCTTCTTGGACTGTCTCCCTCACCTCCAGACTTAAGTTAGCAAACATCCCTTAGTATATTTTAGAGGCAAGAATTGAGAGAAAAGAGCAGGCCTATCCTTGGCCCCACAGCCTCGCTGCCCTATGGGTCACATATGGCCAGAGGAGAGCCCCGGGGCCTTGGGGAACCAGGCAGGCCAGGCTGGATGTTTGAAGAATCCACATGGAGTCCCTTCTGTCTGTGCAGAACCTCTTCCTCTGGCTGTTTGGCCCTCCTGCATTTTAATCACCGGTAGGATATTTAAAACTCTTCTCAAGATTATAAACTCTTTCCAGAACTCTGTGGTTGGCTTTGTACTGGCCACCCACTGTAATACCCTTCCCCTGTGATTTCTACTTTTTCTCAAGGGAAGAAACTGTTTTATTAACATTTGGCATCTTCAGAAAAAGACCAAGAGTAACTAGTTTGCTTCATAAGTAAGTGTGGAAAAGAAATTATATTTAAAAATTTTTTTAAATTAGTATTTTTTAAAGATGATATATTTATTTTTTTACTTATTTATTTGACAGAGAGAGAGCAGGAGCACACAAGCAAGGGGAGTACAAGTGGGAGAGGGAGAAGCAGGCTCCCTGCCGAGTAAGCAGCTGGATGCGGGACTTGATCCCAGGATCCTGGGATCATGACCTGAGCCAAAGGCAGTTGCTTAACCAACTGAACCACCCAGGCTCATATTTTAGAATGTTAAATAAGAAAGTCAAATTCTAGTCTGTACCACACTGCTGTCTCCCTCAGAGGATTCCTCAGCAGCATCTGAAAGTCCAGTAGAGACTGAGCTACCCGATAGGGGGAATGTACCAGCCGTGCGAGAAGCACACATCTCCAGTGCTAGAGTGAAAAGGGAAAAACACACTTTACAGTACTTATCTTACATGGGTTGGACGTGGAAAGCAGATTAACAGGTCCACCCAGTTCTGTGTTCCCGACGAAGGGACTTTGCAGATTTCATTACAGTTTATGACCTTAGAATGAAGAGATTTTCCAGAATTACCTGAATGGGCCCAATCTGATCACAGGGGTCCGTCACAGCAAAGAACCTTCTCTGGCTGCCCTCAGAAGGGAGAAGTGGCCGAGCAGGAGTCAGAGAGATGCCCTGGGAGAGGAGGGTTCCATGGCTTTTGGGGGCTCTGGGATGGAGGACCTGTACAGCGAGCTGACAGCCAGCAAGGACGGGAGCTCAGTCCTCCAACCTCAAGGAAGTGGGTCCTGCCAGCCACTGAGGGATCCTGGAGGAGGGTCTGCCCCAGAGCCTTGAGAAAGGAAGGTACCCAGCGGGGACCCAAACAGGGCCCAGCAGAGTGAACCCAGACTCCTGCCCTCCAGAACGGCGATAACTTTGGTTTGCTTTAAGTCACTGAATCTGCGGTCGGTCTATCATAGCAGCAGAAGAAACTCGCAGGGAAGGTAGGCAGGTGGTTCCCCGGCAGGGCCGCAGGGTGATGAAGCTGAGGCGGGGGTAGTCGCCGGCAGAAGAGGCAGGAAAATCCCTAAGTAGTGCTGACAATTCAGGGATAGCCTGAGGTGAGGGGAGTGAGGTGAGGGGACTCGCACAGGACACCCCCAGCCCCCAGACCAAGGATTCCAAACGGAAGAACGCAGTGATACCGCCTAACATTACAGAGGAGACGCTCTGGTTTCTTTACGTGCATATTAAAGAAAAAGTAGCCTCCAAAGTCTGGAAGACTGTGAAAATCTCCCCGCGGCCCGCTGCACAGCGGTCCGGGGCCTGCACCCTGCCGCTCTGGGGGGCGTACCTTTGCTCTGCCCCCGATTTCCTTGTAACAGTTTTATCTGGCAGCTCATTTTCCCTCCTACTTTTTAACTTATGGGAGGTGTACTTACTAAGAAATACCAAAATAAGACGAGCCCCCTTCTCTGTTTCCAACCACCGTGTTGCCCCGTTGGCCGAGGGCTCGCAGTCAGCTTGCGATTTAAATCTTACGGGGCAGTTCTTTTTTTTTTTTTTTTTAATTCTTTATTAACATATAATGTATTATTAGCCCCAAGGGTACAGGTCTGTGAATCGCCAGGTTTACACACTTCACAGCACTCACCATAGCACATGCCCTCCCCAATGTCCATAACCCCCACCACCCTGTCCCTGCCCCCTCCCCTGGCAACCCTCATTTGTTTTGTGAGATTAAGAGTCTCTTATGGTTTGTCTCCCTCCCAACCCCATCTTGTTTCATTTATTCCTTTCCTACCCCTCAAACCCACATGTTGCCTCTCGACTTCCTCATATCAGGGCGATCCTATGACAGCTGTCTTTCTCTGATTGACTTTTCTCTCCCCACATAATACCCTCTAGTTCCATCCCCATCCAGATGGCCAACAGACACATGAGAAAGTGCATCAGGGAAATACAGATCAAAACCACAGTGAGTGGCTAAAACCAGTCAGAATGGCTAAAATTAACAAGTCAGGGAATGACAGATGCTGGCGAGGATGCGGAGAAAGGGGAACCCTCCTACACTGCTGGTGGGAATGCAAGCTGGTGCAGCCGCTCCGGAGAACAGCGTGGGGGTTACAGGGCAGTTCTGGAACGCTGGGTACCGCGCACACGGAGCTTGCGAGGCAAAAAGGGGCTCAGACGTTCTGTGCACGCAGCACCGCGTCTGTGGGCTCCCACCGGCTCCACCTCCCACTGCCCAGGCACCCCTGGGCCAGAGAGAAACAAGTACCGTGTGCAAAACCGAGCCATGGGAGGACAGGCAGGGCCCCAGGTGGACCTCACCTTGCAGGGCAAGCCCCCCGGAAGCCAAGAGGAACGCGGAAACAGCACGACTGGAAAGTCAGACCGCGCGCCCAGAGACCGGACAGACCGGGCATGTAGAGCCTTTATCAAAACGGGGTTCTCATGCGCACAGTCAGTGAGTGAAGTCACTGCAGGAGAACCCGACGCCACCCGCCACCCGTGGCCGGGAGCTCACGGGAGAGGAGTGCCCTCGGCCCCTCACTTCACCGCAGGGAAGAATGAGCCACAGGTGGTTTCCGTCTGGCCTCAGGGCTCAGTCCAGGCTGCCGCCCACCAAGCCAGGCGCACAGAAGGGGCGCAATGCCCTGCAGAGAGTGGAATTTCTTTCTTTCTTTTTCTTTTAATTTCTCATGCTTGAGTTTTTTGGTTTTGTTGTTGTTTCTTTGTTTTTGTTTTATTTTGTTTTTATTTATTTATTTGACAGACAGAGGTCACAAGTAGGCAGAGAGGCAGGCAGAGAGAGAGGAGGAAGCAGGCTCCCCGCTGAGCAGAGAGCCCGATGCGGGGCTCGATCCCAGGACCCTGAGATCACGACCTGAGCCAAAGGCAGAGGCTTTAACCTGCTGAGCCACCCAGGCGCCCCTGGAATTTCTTTCAACACGGTTATAGCTCAGACTGCACGGCTCAGTCCAGCAAGCTTTCTCCCAATTCAAAATTCCTCGCAACCAACGATCCCGTTTTCAGGCAGCGGTGTGGCGGGAAAGCGATGGCCTCGGGGTCCGGTCCTAGAATCACAGCAGTAACCCTCGCCTTCGGGGACCGGAAGCTAAATAAACGCGACGACTGTCCCGTGGTGGGTGGCTGGGGGAGGGCGGCTGGGTGGCGGCGTGCCTGGAAGCGTGCCCTCCAGTGGGTGGCTTTTTGGGAACGAGCACTCGGACCAGCGTCTAGAAATCTCCCCCTTCATCTCTCCTCCTCGCCGAGGACACACGCGTGCGCAAGCACACACACGTGCGCGCACCTGCACACACACCTGCACACACACGGCACGCACACCTGCACACACACGGCACGCACACCTGCACACACAGCACACACACCTGCACACACACGGCACGCACACCTGCACACACAGCACGCACACCTGCACACACACGGCACGCATACGTGCACACACAGCACACACACCTGCACACACACGGCACGCACACACAGCACGCACACCTGCACACACACGGCACGCATACCTGCACACACAGCACACACACCTGCACACACACGGCACGCACGCACGCGCGCACACGACCTGCTTCCCCAGAGTGTGGCTCCCAGGCTTTCGGAGGTGGCACCGCGCGTCCCCAGACGCAGTCCCACACCCTGGGGACCCGGGGCTGAGGGGCAGCCCCAGCAGGGTTTTCGTTTTCCACCCCGGGTTGGGAGCCGCTCGGGTTCTGGGCAAACCGCACACCCCACAGACGTCAGCCGGCAAACACAGAGCGCTGGGCTCGCACTTACGCTCGGGCTCTGGACCCCCCGCCATCGCCTCGGCTGCGGCAGCTCAGGACTGCGGCCGCGGTTACCGCGGAGACGGACAACATTCGAAGGCCCGCCCCCGGTGGGCGAGGCTCCTCTGCTACTGGGCAACCCCCACCTAGCCCCGCCCTCCGCCCCGCCCTCCCAGGCAAGCCTTCCTGAACCGGGAGTACCAGGCTTCCTGGCTTATTTTACTTTTTAAATTAAAACACTTTCTTTCATTTGAGAAACATCAAAATACCCTTGTACTCTAATACTTTACCAAAGCCTAGAGGGCAAAAATGCAACTGGTCCTTGGCTGGGCATCTTTATAGAGACATTCACGTTGCACAATGCACACCATATGCAACCGTATCTGGCATTCTAGCACGTAGTCGGTGCCAGTCACTAAATTATCATTTAGTTATTTTCCTAGTACGGAGATGAGATTACGTGAGGTAAAATAACTTGGCCACCATCAGTTAGCAGAGTAGAAGAATGTAAATGCACATCTGTTTGCAGGCTGTGCTCTTTCCTCAGGCTATGCCATGTGCCAAGGGAAGAAAAGCGAAAAATCTCTAAGTTTCCTATCTTTGAAAACTGTCGTTCTATTTAAATTTCTTCCAGCCAGGGAGGATTCGAGTGTCCTGGCATGGTGGCTCCAACTCTCAGACGGGACCTCAGGCGGCCGCTCACTGCTGCGCAGCTCACGAGGCAGTGGTGACGGTAAGGTTAGACGGTTTGTGTGGGAAAGTTGGGCACACAATCTCCTTTCATCTCCGCTGGTGCTCGTCAGACACTTTGTAGGGTGAATGCTTTGGAAAGCATGAAGTTGCCCTGACCCTAGCATGGCTTAGGTGGCTCCTCCATACATAGGAGCATCTGGATTTGATCTGGGATAAATAAATAACAGAAGTGTTTCCTGATTCTCTCTCTCCAGCATTCACAGTCTCTAGGCATCTGACCGTAACTAGAAATGCTGACATGAAAATACGCACACTGGGACGCCTGGGTGGCTCAGTTGGTTAAGCGGCTGCCTTCGGCTCAGGTCATGATCCCAGTGTCCTGGGATCGAGTCCCGCATGGGGCTCCTTGCTCGGCAGGGAGCCTGCTTCTCCCTCTGCCTCTGCCTGCCACTCTGTCTGCCTGTGCTCGCTCTCCCTCTCTCTGACAAATAAATAAATTTAAAAAAAAATTAAAAAAAAAAAA